>JANLJB010030307.1:10048-22974 GCA_026212285.1 Bursera cuneata | reverse complement strand
TGAAAAACATATAAACATGTTTATATAATATACAGAAGTGTATTGAATGCAAAATTAAAAAATAAATTTTGATACCTCCGCTATTGATGCTTGTAAAGGCACTGGAACATAAATGTTCTTCTAAGTCTTTAGTAAGTTCTCTAGATGGTGTATTTCGTTCACTTACTAAGTTTCGGGAGCTTGTGTATTAATAATTTACTAACCATTCCATCAATAATTAGTGGAAACATAACGATGAAGTGCAATTAATTATAGGTAAGTGGGAATAGAAAGTGGGTAATAATGATAAATATTATAGATCATCTCATTAATACTTAATGGAAAAGTCAAAAACACTGGATGCTCAATCAGCCACTGCACGACAATTATTGATGATTAAACTAATTTAACGTAATTCTATTTCATTTCAATGTGAAAAGATTTTCAGATACCTTCCTCAAGAACTCGTAGATGAGTATGAGAATCCAGTACCAACTGGTGCATCTACATAGATGATGTTCAGGCCCTGGAGAAAAACAAATATATGAATAGATCGCTTTCAGAAATGAAACATAAAGAGAAAACATTGCTAGTAGTTAAATTTGATCAAAAGAAAAATCACAGAAGTCATTTGTGAAATTATTTAGAACCTGTGTCCATGCATATTGGTTTAGAATAATTATAAAGTATTTAGACTCTTACAAGGTCAAAGAGATTCTCAAAGAGCTACCAAATAAACATATTTACATTTCCAGAACAAAATTGTTTTTCAAAAGCGCTTTCACACTTTAAAAAAATACCATTGCTTCTGTGGAAGTACCATCCAGTAATACACTGGTTAAAAGTAACTACTAAACAAAAACAGTTTTAGAAAACACGCTCAAAACAAACTAAAACATGAACTGAAAGAGTAATAATGAACTCGCCACTTTCATAGAAGAATGCAGAGAGAACAGAGCAACCAGGACCACCAGTGAGCCAAAGCATAAGAGGGTCAAGCGCAGGACTCCTCTAAATAGTAGAATAGCTGAGTCTCATTTGATTCACCAACACCAATATATCTAAAAAGAAAGATCAAAACCATTCAAAATAATTAATGAAGCATCGGCAACAAAATTCTGAACTTCGAAAATTATTAACTCAATGCATTGGCTAACTGTGCTTACCCAGTTTCAAGGTAGAAGGGAAGTTCACCATCGAAACCAGGAAGATATTTGACAACAGTTGCTGCAGAAGCAATGGTAGAGAAAGCCAGAAGAAGTGGAAGAAGCACTTGGAAACACATTTTGGAGCATTCTGCTTCTTCTGTTGCCATTGTTGCAAGTTGAGAAGTACGATTATGAGGTTTTGCAAAGAAATGAAATAAGAGTTTGTTGCACTAACTTTCAAACTCCATGGCTAGCTGGTATGTGACTGGGGCTTAATAAGAGTTTGTTGCACTAACTTTCAAACTTCATGGCTAGCTAGTATGCGACCGGGGCTTTGTCTTCCGGTCTTCCTTTTATTAGAAGGGTTGTTATGGACCAACAAATTAGAGAAAAAAAAATGAAAACTAACAGAATGTCCAAAAAAATCACGTGGCCGTTCCATTATTTTTATTTTTTATTTTGTTATTCAATTATATTTTTCACACGTGCTTATAATAATGATATATATGCTTTGTTTTTTTTTTTTTTTTGAAAAGAAAAGCATTCATGCCTGAGTAATTTTGTTTTTTAGTACCTAGCTCATTTTTTAAAATTATGGGTTCGTTTTGGATAAAATTTTACTTAAAAAAATAAATAATTATATTTAAAACAGAGAACAAGCCAAAAAATTTTGTTTAATGTGAGCGGCTTTAATTAAGTTATATCATAAAAAATAAGTAAAAATACTTGAAGGTTAGTTTATTAGATTTTCTTTTTGATATTTTAAATTAATACATAATTATATCATTGTTACCAATACTATGAAGTCAATTCTCTTTTTAGATACAAAGCCAAATTAATTACTTCCTATCTATTGATTTTTTAATTCAAATTTCTGTAGGAATATTAAAAATTAACTTTACATGTCAAGATATTTATTATTATGATTTAAGGATGATCTTTAAGAGTTTTAGATAAGAAATAAAGGAAGTTATAACAATTTAATGAATTTTGGAATAAAATACACAAATTATTTTGTTGGGTAAATCATGTAGTTGAAACACATAAGAATTATTTATTTATTTATATTTTTAGTTTTTGTAATTATAATTATAGGAACATATTGAAAAGTGACGATATCATGCAATTATAACTTTCTAAGAGGAAAAAAACAGGAAGAAGAATAAGTCCTAGAAAATGAAAAATAATGAAGAGATGAGAAGATTTTAATTTTTGTAGCTCAAATATTTTTCGTTTGGTATGACCAACCTTTCAAATGTCTCACCTTCCCCACACCCTAGTGGTTTGACCAAGCAAATACAATCCACTAATTTTTGAAACTAACATTCACACCCATTAAATTAGATTTTATCCAACAACAAGCCTCTGAATAAATTTGCTTAGAGATAAGATGGTTTAAGGATAATATAAAGAAGCTTTATATCATATGCAAATATTGTAGCTTAGCGTGCATTTGTTTGATACATATCGTGTTATACACTTGGTTTATTCTTATTATTTGATTTTTCACTAAAATTATGATTGACAGTCAAAGAAATAAAAAACTTCTTTTACCTATAAAAGTTGTAAGCCAAGAAGCGCTTCTACCAAAGGAAGACCAAGTTTGAGCTTTACACTACTAACCACATTGCACAAATAAATCCATTTCATGCAAGTTTCACTCAAATGCATCACATGTATGGACATTGCTACAAAACAAATGCAAGGCTGACTCACATTTCCAACAAATTTGGCTTTACTAGAAAGCATTTGCGTTGATACAATTTTCATCAAAGTGAGAAGTCTTCACCAAAATAATATACTACTTTGCTCTCAATATAATTACAACATTTATCTAAACGAACCAACTTACATCCTTTAATTTGATATGAAATCTGTCTTGAGATGCTATCAAACCCTTTCAGTAAGAATATAGAAGTTCAGAACTGACACCTACCAAAATTTTGAAAGCCAAAATGCAGGCTCTCTTCAATTTCAATACAACTGCCGTCTCTGAATCATTGACCTCAGATTCAAGCATCTTGTTTTGCCATTTTGCATTATCCAAAAACGTTGTTGTTTGCACATCAACCACGCAAGTTTCTTGGTTTCAAACATGTGCTAAATGAATGGTTATGCCTCCATATCTCCGCGCATTGAATTGACATAACTAAGTTGTATTAATCATCTCACTCCACAACAGCAGTCCTCTTTTCCAATAATGACTCTAAAAATGTTGAGCACAATTTGGTGAGAGGTGGAAGATTATGTGATGACCCACTGAATATGGTCTCCCAAGGTTTCTCAGACGGGACAGATGGGGTCCATAAGGCTTGCTTTTTCTTTAACTCAAACTCAGGTAACTCACCATAAATAGATGCATAACCAAATTGCCCTGTTGTAAAGAAAAGAATAGAAAAAATGAAGAAAACAGATAAAAGGATTCATGATGAGTTGCGATATGTTTCCCCTTGTTTTACTTTTTTGAAGAAACTCAAAGCGTTAAAATCATTTGCCCAAATAAATAAAAGTGTACAAACCAAAAAGGCACATGATTTAGGAAAAAAAAAATGCTCAAGCCCATATGGATGCAGGACGCAGGATGCCTGTATGCTAGAATGAAAAGCAAGTCCTAGAAATAATAAAAAGAGGAATGTTGAATCAACTATAAAAAATGAATCTCTTCGTTCCATCTGTAGGACAAGTGAGAAGGGGCGGTGGTGTGTGTCAAAAATAAATTGTAGATTTTCCAAGTACAAAAAATGCTAATAGTAGGCATGATCAAATAAAATCACAAACTTTATGTTGAATTTTTAATTATAAATAATATAATAACATATCAAGGAGGACATACCCATTTCTTCAGGGGCCACAAGATCCTCTCGACGGATCAGACTAAGCTCGTGTGTTTCTTTGCCATATGGATCAAAGAGGACATACTCATGATCTCCATTCATATATACAAGCAATGCTTGGGGTGGCTTTCCATCTGAAATATTCTCAGGCATAGAAGATGGGTTTACTTGAAGAAATGAAAGGGCACCTCCTTTGGCCTGCATTAAGAGAACCAGAGAATCAGAATACAACATTAATCCAATTTGTGAGGCAGTGCAACAGATTTACTAAGCTTAAATAATGAATGCACAACATATCCTTTTTCTTTGTTTTTTTAATACCCAAAATTCTCTTGAACTTCCCTTTATTTATCGAGTTCTAACTGAGAACTACATCCACACTTTACAAGCTTGATAACCAAAAAATATGTGGAATATATGTTCGCAAGCAGATGGCCCCAAAGGGATTTAAACCATTGACCTCAATCATGAGATGCTTTTTACCACTACCTCAACCTCTGGGTTAGTATACATGCTACAGGATACCAAAATCCCACCATCAAGTATGCTTTTCATATCGTAAATCCAAATAATCCTGCAACAATATATTTTTCATTTATTTAACTATTGTGCTTGATTTGTTAGCCAAATATGGGAGGCAGAGGGATAACTGGTCTTGCAACTACACAACTTTAGAAAGCAGAATATCAAACCACATTCGCTTGTATAATAGCTTGTCTATAACTGTTTGTCTAAAGAATTAGAAGGATATTCCAGGTCTGAGGTCTCCCCTTGGCCATCTTGATTCTACCAATTTTTTTAGTACATATGGCAATTTACAACTTACTACATACTAAGTGGCCAATAAATTCATAACCTGCATTGCTACAAAGATTTTTCACCAAAAATATGTTGAATTACTTACTAGATGTGTTTCTTTATAAGTTATTTTAGCATCACCGTCATTGGAAGAAATGTCCAGGGCAAACAAATCATTTTAGCAATGAAAAATCAATGATTCTATAACATTCTATGAACTCTAATTTCTAATGTAAAAGAAGTCTTTTATAACTTCCCTTTTCTTGATTCTTAATGGGTGACAGTATCCTTTCCGTTTATGGATGGTCAGGTAATAAGGATTGTACCATTACATTATAGAAACCATTACCACAAAAGTTTATATTTAAGAGAGAATATAACCGATTTTGCTGTATAACTTAAAGGAGGAATAAATGAATATAGTGTAAGGTTTACCAAATATTCAATGAAAAAGAATCACAAATTGGTGAATATAATAAAATGGCAATAGCAAATGCTTGCTTATATAAATAAATAAAAGATCATTAAACATGTTTATAACTGGCTGGTTACAGACACATATACCTTCCTCACGGACCAGGTAACCACAGGAACAGGATCTGTTGCATTGAAAAGTAAGATCACACCATCTCTCCCATGAAAGGTTGTTCCATTTGACACCTTGCTTTTAGATGATTCAGGAAGAAGGGCAAGAGCTGCAAAAGATGACAAATCTACTGCACAGGCTACAGCTGCATCATATTTATATGACACTCAGTCAATACCCAAAAGAACAAGAAAATTGAACAATAAGAAAGATACACATGTTCCAATTAGCAAAAGTAATAACCATTTTCAAGGTCATCATTACAATCAGATACACTGAAGATGGAAGCATGACAAATAGTTATTAAACAAGCTCATATTTTATGTTCGTTACTTTTTCTTAAGACTGAGAAAATAAATTTTTTGGAGACATACCCCATATGGGCATGCACCAAATATAACCTTTTTCTCAAAACAGTCAAATTCACTCTCTTTTGGCCAGTATTAAGGCTTAACCAAGCTACCCCTAAAATACAAGCAACAGATGACCAATCGCACTTATCTACCTATATCCATCATGCATTGTAGCAAATAGAGGCAGTTATAATTTAAACGTCCAAGCAAAATCAACTGGTCACAGATTTTCAGCATAAAGAAAACTGGAGTCTCACCTTCTATATGGAGCATATATGACCAACACAAAGACAACTTTGACATACTCCAAACAGAGAGTTGCGGCTTAGAACCCCAAGACGTAGCCACGAGATGCTCAGACTTCCCAACAAATGACAGGGCCACAATTGGCTGAATGAAATTACATAAAACAATTAAATTAGAAAAGGGTGCACCAATCTGAGAATAACATGAAGAGGGAGAGAGGGAGAGAGAGAAACCAATTGATTCATAATGAAATAGCCAGAGTGTTGAGCCACATTATTTACCTACATGTAAAATTAGCTAAAGTAGTTCCTACATAACAAACCAATTTCCAAAAGGCACCCCTTCCCCCCTTTTCTTTCTCCTTTGTGCGATGCACTTCCAAGTGATTATTTCTTTTATCTTTACTCCCATATTCAACCCAAAAGTTGCCCACTAAATATATAAAGATTTCATGCTCCATCAGACAGTTCAGAAGGAAAACCAGAGACAGATTTAGATTGCCAACTAATGTATACTAGCATTGACAAGTACCCTAAACAGAAGCAATTTCTCAGTCTGCTCCATTTCCATCCTAGCAATTTGCATAAGCACATAGGCTGGTTTTCTATTTTTTGATTAGGTATAACACTTGTCATCCGATTTGTTTGCTTACCTCATATCTCTCCTTTTTTATACTTCTCTTATTATTATTTTTTTAAATATCATTCTTATGTCTCCCTGACATCCAGGTTTTAATCAGCAGACCAGAGGCAACTGACGAGACAGAAACATTACCACACATCATTAACATTATTAACATATTATAATTTTGTAAACAACATAGTCTAGAGAATTACTGTGAGAGTCTCTCCAATAACAGCAACAAGGAGATTCTTATCTGGGTCCCACAATGTAATTATGGTGTCTGCAGCAACAGCAAGAACAGAACCATCGGCAGAAAATGCAGCAGCTGTCATTGCCTTTTTCCTACAAGGTGAAGTGTATTTGGTATTTTTTTTAAATAAAAAATAAGAAAAATGAAATTAAAGAGCCACTTAAGGTAATTAACAAGTATTAAATGAAAAAAATAATTAAGATTCCTTAATAAAATGTTTTTCAGATTATTGATATTTTTTTTTTTGGGTCATGCAGAATGCTAAATTTTCCACATTCTGGCATCAAAAACATACAAAGTCCACAAGGAGAAACTGAAGCAGAGACATACTTATATGAGCCAACAGCATGGCAACTCCAGCCAGAATTTTCAGTCATAGGATCTTTCTGCTGTAATTCATCACTGCAAACCCAAACCTGACACATCAGAAAGCAAAAGTAAATTTGAGAGTAAACTGACAACTAATGATTACAATTACAGTCGTTGGAGATCACCTTGAAATCCCCACCATAAGATGAGCTGACAGCGACACGACGGGTAGGATGAAAAGCAATAGCTGAAATTCCCGCATCCCTATACAATAACAAATTTTTGTCATTCATCACAGCTGTGAGGTTCTAACCAATATATTCCGCCTCAGAATAAAATTAATAAATAAATAAAAGCAAGACAGTAATCACTGTCAGCAGAAAATAATGAACTTGACTATGACAATGCCTATGAACTAGTGTCCTTTTATATATAGGATATGTTGAAAAAGAGACTATTATAAACCCATAAAACATTTTATATAATTCTCATTTTGTTTCACATATTAAGCCATGGCCAGACCTATGAGGTTCATAAATAATGGTTGACAAGCTGAATTCTTTATTTTGAGATCCAGATGCCCAAAACTTCAGACAAACAAGACCCCCAATGCCGTCTTCAGCAAGCTTTAGTTCAGCAGTACTCATCATAGAGCCATCTTGGGAAAGAGCCACTAAAGTCACAACTAGCTGTATCCATGATGTTAAAAGATCAACCATATCAGCAATCAAATCTACCAAGATAAAATGGTATAGCAAAGTCCAACCAAATACGATGAAGATCAAGATAAAAATAAGCAATTATTTACCGTTACATCATCTCCAGGTTGATGATTTCTCTCACAGACTTGAACCTGTAAGAGAATATTTAGAAACCTTCAAAACTCATTGCAATTTATACAAACATGGAATTCATATATGTGAACATTTTATATGAATATAAAATCTTATGTACTTGGAAAGGTATTGAAGGCATAGCATTATTGCATCACGCCCTATTTCATAGGCCCAAATTCAAAAAAGCTCAAGATAATACAACCTTTTCAAGTGATCTAGATGAGAAACGGGAAAAATGGCTCAATATATATATAGTGTAAATATTATAAATTAAGAATAATTTCCGTAATTCCCAGCAATCTAACGAGTTCTCCTAAAAAACACCTCCCATTTTTCTCTTAACAGACAACAGGCACACACAAAGAAGGAATACTGACGAGTGTCATGAAGATTGTGGTTTAGACAGTATAGTTGATTAAATCAAAGAGAAACAAAACCCCAAGAATGTCATAAGGAATAATTTCTGTTGAGGGATTTCAGGCTATAAAAAGTTAAATAAAATAATTAGGGGTATTGCATTGCAAACATCAAAAGGCAAGCCCCCAAGTAAAAACAAGCAATGTATTAAGTATTAACTAGTTAGGATATCATACAGCATGTACCAAAAAGAAAAATCCGATTATATCCAGAGAAAAAAGTTGGATGGCTCCATTGCCCATTGTCGTAGCTAGTTTACAAACAAAAATTTAATTCATCATGACAATATCATTTTAAAATCATGTTCTCAACTAAAGATATTCACCTCAGAAATACCACGGTCATCTAATAGACTGTAAAACTGGATGCAATAATTTTCAGTGCGTAAAGCAGCCAACCCAGCACTGTGATCAAAGGCAACCCCACTACTTAAGCCTTCATACTCTTCAGGCAGTGAACAAGGAAGCTAAAAAATACATCATAATACCAGAAGCAGAAACTGTCAGAAAAGAAAGAGTTGCAATTTCAGAGCATCAATAACATGGTAAAAATATGAACACAGAAAAAACAAATCATTATTACTATCAAAATAGCCCCTAAAGTAATGCCCAACATGAAAGGGAGAAAGAAAATTACTAGAAAGAATTTTTTAGGCTTTAAAAGCAATAATGTCATAGAATACCTCGAAAAGGGAGAGTGCGGGGAACTTGATCACGCATACTCACAAACCAAGGCATAATTGACAGTGAGGTGTCAAACACTAATTGTGCCATATGCAGCAATGTAAGTAGCTTATGTCACCATCTCTTCAAGATTTCAAACAACACAGATTTTAATTTTCTTAAGACTTTGAAGCTAAGCAGGAATTGATAAAGCTTAATCCTCATAAGCCTAGAGCCAGCACTACAATTATTACAATGCAAGGTATCTCATCCATGAAGAAACAATTATTATCCAGGGCATGTTGTTACATGGCAAAAAAAAAATCCTTGGGACTATCCTAAATACTTTTAGATGTGTTTCGCGTCTTTTCTAGGTTGGGACTCGACAGTTAAAATGTGTAAATGGTGATGCTGCTGGCACACTTAAGAAGACCCAAGAAAAGGGTGGGTCAAGTTAGTGCAGTGTCCTGTACTAATTTTCATTATAATATATTTTGCTAGCACCCTACATAGGAAACTTATTTATGTGGAATTAGTCCACATTTTCCAATAATTAGCACTCCCTGAAAAGTTCATGATAATTGAATTAGCTTCTTGCTGAATTTTCATTCTCCAAGATTAGAAGACCAACCACATAAAAAGTTCTCATGATAAGTGCAGGTGCGCTAATCAGAAACAAACCTTAATTCCTGAAATGGTCTTTAAAATTTCCATCGAAGGCATTTTTAGTAGATGAATTTGATTATCTGCACAAGAGATCTGAAGACCCTTATTTTAGTAAAAACGGCCAAAATGTAAGTTTTTTTTTCCAGAAGAGAAAACAAATGAAATAACAACTTTGACCATTTTTAAAAAAATAAATCCTACTTACAGACGAAATTGAAGGATCTGGAGAATATGTAAAATATAAAAGTGGAGATCCAATTCGTGGTAAAAATTTCTTCTTCCCTGAGTCAAGCTGCCAAACCACAAGCACTCCTTCCTTTCCACCTAAACGCTAACAAAATTGTCTGTCATAACCAGGATAAACACTTGGAAGGTAGCTAAGTAAACATCAGCTTGATCAAACCATGAGGGGGAAAAAAAGTTCACTTGGAGGCATGCTCAAAGCTAATTATCAACATGTTCTAGTTGGAAACTACTATAAGGGCCAAAAAGAACAAATGGAAATAGTAAAAAGCACCTCCAAAACAAATAAAGAAAAAGGAACTTCACCTATTAATCAAATGGAACAGTAAATAATGCATGGAGCAAAGTTTGCAATTAGCAAGCATTCAGCAAAATAGGACATATACATGACCAATTGGTTGACTATGTCGGCCTTAAATTTCCATGGCAAATAATCAGTTACCTCTCATCATCAACACAGAAACTGTTGGAACTATGATATGCATATATTCAACCTTTCTTTTTACAATATATCCAAGAAAGATACTGGTACAACTTTTGTTTCCATGCCAGCACATTGTGTAGTTTTGCTGTATATAAGGCAAGGCCCAGCCAAACTGAGCTTATGCTTTTAAAGTGATGTTCTGTACCTGAATACAAATATGCTCCATCGGAAGAGAAATTGAGGACATTTACTTCAGAAGGGTGCCAATGCCATGTGGTGCATGAATCAGCATCATCATCATCCCTCACTCCAGGCCTTTCCTCCTCATCGCTTCTCAAATTTCCATTCACTAATGCATTACTCCTAGCAAATGTTCTATCACCAAATCCTCTCCAAATTAAAATCCTTCCAGTCACATCACCTGCAGCCACAATTCTTTGAGTTGGATGAAATGCAAGAACCGTCATCTTCTTTGTATGATGCAGAGTTGTCTTCCCCATCACTATACGCTCAGAGTCTGCATCAGGCACCTTCCATATGAGAAGCTTCTGATGTTTTCGAATGCCAAAATATTTTCCAGACGAACTAATGGTTATAAATCCGGGTACTTTCATCTGTCAGTAAAAAGACAAACATACATCAAATTCAACTTCTTGGACAAGGATCGTTCATGCAACATGTATATAATGGTACAGTACCAAATGCTTCTGCTGATATTCATACAAAATAGGACAGCTCAGATGGGCTACTTTGTTATGTTTAAAACACTTCCAGATACTTAAACTTATATGAACCAAAATGACCAAAATAACATGGTCTTCCATGATTACGTTCAACATTCTGGCATTATGCATGGACTCTCAAATGAAAACAATAAAATCATGCCCTAATTTCCACTTTAGTAAGACATTAAATGCAATTTGTAAGTTGAAACTTGGCACTCTCAATGAAGAAAGCACAGCTACAAATGAGGCCATTTTTTAAACCATCTAATTAATGAACAGAACTAGCAAGATATCAAGAAGTTCTGCTAGACAAATAACTAAAATACACATAGGCATAAAAGACCAAAAATGTAGGAATCATGAAATATTAAGAAATAACATTAAGAACGTAGAAAATATCATTGCACCTCTGCCAAAGTTACTCCACCAGCCAAACGAGACTTAGTCAAGTTGCATTTGCATATTCTTCCATGCAAGGGTTTGGGTTTGGGTTTGGGCTGCTTTTTTTTACGGGGATTCGTCATTTCTCTTGTATCTTCCACAGACAAATAAGCAAAAAGATTTTTTTGTTTCTCACTGCTCTCTGCTGGTTGGCCTAATAAAGATGGAATCACCTGGAAATAAAAATAATAACAATCAGTAGTCACTTCAAATAATTGAAAGTAGCCTTTTGGAGAACATCGGTAGAAAGGGCTTTTGAGCAAAGACACTTACTACAAAAAGAGTTAAAAAGCATTTTTAAAGTAGAACCTATCAAATGCTTCCGCCAAAATTATTCTTCAATTGCTTTCCTAGCCTAAGAAGGATATTTATATAAGCACCTAAAGTGTTTCTATCCCAAAAGTACTTCTGTCTATTTCAACCAAACTCAGAAAAAATGTTTTCTGCAAAGAAACTTAAAATGCGCATTCTGAAAATGATATACTTTATGCTTCAACCAAGCATTACAAAATAGATTATATATATATATATATATATATTTACTTCAGTGAAAATACTTCCTATAAAATCAATTTAAAAAAAAAAAAAAAAGCACAGCAAGAAGGTCTTTGCTTTTTTCTTAATAAGAGGCATTTAGTTACCATGGAAAAAATGGGTAATTTAATATCGACAGTCTTCAACAACTCCGGCACAGAGAAGTCCCAATACTTTATAGTCCCATCACGCGACGCCGTCCAACAATAGTGCAGTACTTTACTTGCCGCCGGTTCCACAATCACCGTTGTCACGTCAGCCGTGTGACCTTCCAGTGACGTTATCTGAACCGATAAAATCACCAAAAAGAAAAATAATTCAAAAAAATTAAAACAGGAGAAGTTTCTATAGATGGAATCATATAAATAAAGAAAAACTAGGAAGAAATAGAATCACCTGTAAGCCGGTGGATGTGCTGAAGATGGAGACGGTGTTTCCAGTGCAAACGAGAAGTCGTTTGGCATCGTTGGAGAAGGCCGGAGGTGAAAACACGTAGCTTCTGCCTCCTCTAATCATCGTTTTGTCAAGAGACTGGAGACTGGCTTTGCTTTCTCAAATAGGGTTTTAGAGCCAACAAGGGTTTTGAGTTTAGACTAGAAAAGTGCCGCAAAGAGAAGGAAGGGGAAACGACGTCGTTAGAGCAAAAACACCAACCCAAAAAAAAATTTAAATAGTTTTTGTATTATCAAAAGGGACAATTTCAAATAGTACCCTTTTATTTTGACATAATCTCAAGTAAAAAGTAAGTTTATCATTTTCATCAACAAGACCTCTGAGGTTTACTTTTTTTAATCAAATACTAATTTTAACCCTTAAAATACAGATTTGCCCCTACTGAAATTTTTTTTCCT
>JANLJB010030306.1:0-14058 GCA_026212285.1 Bursera cuneata | reverse complement strand
AAATTCAGCATTAAGACCTGCTAGAAAATCATAAACTCGATCTCTCTCGATGATCTTATTGAGGATTGCTGCATCAACAATACATTTCATCTCAACACATCGGTAGTAGTCAAGTTCTTGCCAGAGATTTTTCAGAATATTCGCGTATTCTGTGACAGATCTATTCCCTTGCCTAGTATTAGCAGTCTTGATTTTAATCTCATATATTTGAGCAACATCGTTGACTTTCGAGTATGTTTGTTTGATAGCCTCCCATATATCTTTTGCTATAGACAGAAACATACAAGTATCACTGATTTCGGGTGACATTGAATTCCATAGCCATGACATCACCATAGAATCTTCCTCATCCCATACAGCAAATTTAGGATCTGCAGGGGAAGAACCTGTTCCAAGAAGATGACTAAGTTTTCCTCTTCCTTTTAAGAAGGCTCGTACCCTTGAGACCACTTTAGATAATTTCTTCCATCGAATCGATAGTTGGTAGGAAGGCTTGGCAACTCTCTATTTGAATATTTGGGCGGAACCTCATCGGACTGGGATATTACAGTAATCTCAGACATTATGATGAGCAATTAAGGGTATTTGTGTCAACAAAAAACAAAAAAAGGCCAGGATATTTTGATACCACAAGAGATAAGGCTATTTGTGTCAACAAAGACAAAAAAAAAAAAAAAAGGCCAGGCTGTTTTGAGACCAGATCGGGAAAAACAGAGGGAAGGAGATCGGAGACCAGATCTCACCAATCTCTCGTCGGAAAGCGTCGCTGGAACCAAATCAAAAATCGTCGTCGGAATAGAAAAACGGAGACCGGATGAACAATTGACGGAAGCAGTGCTGGAGGCCGAAATTCGCAACGACGATGACGCTGGTAGCAAAAGGAGGCGACGATAGCAGCACCAGAGACCACCGACAGTCGCGTCGAAAGTCGATTCAGGCTGAGAATGATCGATTGGCACGGTCTGGCGTCACCGGTAACCCCGATCAGTGCGTTCTGTTGTTGCTGGTGGCTGCGCTGGGTTAGCCGAAAAAACGAGTTAGGTTTAGGAACGATCGATCGGCACGTTCTGGTGTCACCGGTAGCACCGATCTACGTGTTCTGACGTCTTTGGTGGCAGCTCGAACTGTTCTGATGTCGCCGGTGGCAGTTCGAGGTTTGCCGACAGCCGGAAAAACTTCAGATCATAATTTTCTTTAGCGATTAGTTAGGTCTGATGTTGCTGGCGGCAGCTTCTGGGTTCACCGGTGACCGGAAAAGATCGTAATCTTCTTCTTCTTCAATAATACAGCAATGAAGGCTATCTTCTATGGATTCAGGCAGCAATAAAGGCTGCTTAGAACAGAATCGGCAATGAAGGCTCTGATACCATGTGGAATAAAATTGTATTTCTGTGTCTTTCTACAAGAGAGAGAAGCCTTTAAATAGGCTAGATACAGCATTCAAGAAAGGAAAAAGAAAACAGAAATAAGAAAGGAAAGAACTACGTTATCCTATTTACAACAGAAATCCTAAACTTCCTAATCCTTACTTTTCCACACAATCCTCAAGCATAATGAGGAGGGCTATAGTACAAGGCAGGTTATTCACTGGGCATAGTATCCAGGCAAGTATCTAAATAAGTCCAGTAAATAAAAGAAAAGAAACATAACTAGAAGAACATGAAAGGGGAGATGACCAATTTCCATATCAATATTCAAATATAGAACCTTAAATAAAACTGCAAACTGAGGCCTTATTGATATAAATTCCAGCTTAAACAAAACAATAAATAAGAAATCTACTTCCAATAAATGATCACATACTCCCTAACTAACAAATTCAACTTTAAGCAGAAGTAATAAATTACTTCATAAAATAGCTATATTTTAGATTCTATCCTCCCTAGTAAGAAAAACTCATGACTAGTTGGCTGAAAAAGATGCACCATTTCAGTCAAATGTCACCAATAGAGAAGAGAATAGCAAATTGGATCTGGCACAGGCAAATGAAAAAGATGAAGCCAAATATCTGCAACTTAAATAGAGATGAATGAACTTTGATGTGGTTTCAATTTGCACACGTTGTGGTTAAGAATCAGCAAACAACAAAAAAGGATAAATGTAAGACCTAAAAATGCCTCCATTAGAAGGTATGTTTGTCACTTTAATCACTAGACTGTAAGTTAATTTAAGGCATAATATGTAAGTGTGCAATGATCCAAGGACAAGAATTGAAAATATTAGAAGAGAATTACAACTTATTGCATGAGCATAAAAATCTCATTCAAGGATAATTATCATCAACCTGAAAAAGGCTTAGAAGTTAAAAATATGGTCCTCACTTTTGGCATCATGTTCACACATAGGTCCTTACTCTTTAGGAATGGCTTGAATCTTGTTATTGTCCTCATTAGAAATTGGTTCACATGATGAGTCAATGATTTGCGAAGATCTCTTCAAAACAGGAAGTTCAAGGTATCCTTAGTTTAGGCTAGAAGATATGTCAAGTGTGGTAAAATGTCTACTTGATTAGTCTTGGAACATGGAGATGTGGCAGAAGAAGATGTTTGAGCAATAGGGAAAGCCCTTAGCAAGAGATCTCAAAAAGTGTCCAATTTGGCTTGAAGTTCTTATCAATTTATCATTGAGAGGGTCATAATGCATATTAAATTATTATATGCTTCACATTCATGTGGCATCTGTTGGAATAATATGTCCTAGAGCATCACATTTTATAAACAAATATTGTATTTGTACATTGTGATTTATGTAATACAGAAAATTATAATCTTTTATCATTATTTGTAATTTGATTACATAATTATTTATGTATGATAAAAGTCCCTATGGTTGAATTGGATTAATAAAGATGTGAGACATAATTAATCTACATGAGATTTGATCATAAAATTGTCCCTAACCAAAGTATCACCAAAACAGGACATTGGTAATGTAGTTAGGCTAGAATCACACTTGTACGCGTTATGAGAGTATAACGGTATGATTCTCATACATTTAAATATTAGATATTTATGCAAGTGCGATATGAAAATTCTATTAACTATTTAGAACGGGAATGGATTCTCTGGACCAACCCCCACGGAATCTCATTGGAAGTTGTCAAGTGTCTATGGGAGGTCCGTTTAGGATAAGTGTAAGTAATCCTCTGATCTGAGACTTACATGACCATCTTATATACGGATCGGTGAACTTTGACACTTGATATAGTAATTTTTAAATAAGTTACATAAACACTTGTGATTGAGTTTATCAAGAACCATTTAAGAGTGGGTGTAATATCAAGACGGGACATGTCACTCCGAACATACAGAGATGAAGTCACATAGGATTCAGCGACGATGTCTCATAGCCAGGCCTACACCGGGATAATAAGAATGGTTCTTGGATTCCCCGGTAACGAGAATCGATCAATTCGGGAATCCAAAATTTATATCGCTTTTGGGGTAGACACAACCTTAGGCCTTGTGCGTGACATCCAACATAGGGTTTTATTACATAGAATTACACCTGAGAAATGTTAAATGAATTGTTGAATCATTCCAGAGAATTGGGTAGGCGCGGTGCTTTGTTAGAAGCCAACCACGTCTCGTAAATCGGTAAACGGTACAGTAAACGTGCACATAAACGGTTTGACCAAAACATCCGATTTACTATTGAGAGATTTGGAAACCTAATGAGTCAAACACCGTTGATCCACCAATGATAATTTGATAAGAGACAATTGGAGAAAATTAATCTAGGATTAATTTGAATGAAAGAAAGAGGAATCACATATATGGAATATATCACCTAAATGAATTTGTAAGTAAAATTGGATTTTTCTAAAAATTATAAATGGGCAAATTAAACATATTAGATATGTTAATATATTTAATGAAATTGGATTTCAAATATGGGCTCAATAAGCGAAATGAATTAATTTGGAAATTAATGAAATTTGGGCCAATCCTTTGTGTTTGACATAAAGCCCAAAAATGTATTTACTTTGAATTGGATTAAGACCAAATACAAGCCCAACCCAAGCCCATTTATCAAGTATTGAATCACTTGAAAAGGAAATGAAAATGCAAGGGGTTAGTGACAATTTTGAATGAATACAAACCACTTGTCATTTACCTTAGCCTTGGTGTCATTTTCCTTTGGCCTTGGTTTCGTGAACATCACAAGGTGAACAACTTCTTCTCTTTCTTCTTTACATGCTTCAACCGAATGCTCTCCCTCTCTTTTTCTAGAATTTGTTCATAAAAAATTCATTCTTTCTAGCACAAAGTAATCAAATTGAAGGTGGGAAGGTGTTCTAAGCATTGGCAATTACAACATACTCTAATTTGGAGCAATTTGGAGGTGATTAAGGCATAGTTTGGAGGTGTTTTTTGCCTACCTTTGGATAATTGTGAGTATTTCATCACCAATTTAATCTATATTTACCCTAGGTTAGATCCTTGATAACACACTTCCAATAGCATCCATAGTAAACTAAGTACTAGATCAATGCAATCACTCAAAAGGACAACAAATTAACTATAAGACAATTAATTAATGAGCAGTACTATCAACCTTCAGAAAATTATTGGATTCAAGCTCAAAGAATATCCTCAAATGCATTCAAACTACCTTTATGTTGAGTAACAGTACCCAGTACAACCTTAGAAAGAATGAATTTGACCCAGGAGAATTTTTCAGCAGTGGCTAAGCAGTGTGTGCCAGTAGAGAACACGCAACATGAAAACCTGATTACTCCGTCCAGTGAAGGTCGAATTAGGTGAATCTAGAATAGGGAATCTTCTTCTTGACCGGAGATAAGAGTTGACAGATGGTGATTAGCTAGTGGTGTAATATGGGTTTTAAACGGAAACTTCAGGTCACAAGTGCATCAAAGTGGCAACATTTGCAGCGGAGAAAGTTGATTGGTTAGGTAGATCAATGAAGGCAAAGGGTAATGGTGGCAGAAATATGAATCATGTGAATGCTTTTGGCAAACTTAGAAATTGACAGGCTCAAATGAATTCGGGTGGATGGTGACTGTTCATGCATGCTGCCACCTATGGTGGTTCATGAGGTTCAATGAAGACATGAGAAAAAATTGTTTTCTGGGTATTCTGAGAACACGGCAAGAAATGGCTCAATGACCTGTAACAGACTCCAGGTGGGTAAATTGTACTGCAGGCTTTAAGGCAAGAAGTGTGGTTGGAGTGTTTGGGAAGCCACAAAGGTTGTTTTTTCTTTTCATACAGAAGTAAAAAGAAAGTTTTCGTGTAAAAGCAAGAGGAAAGGGATTGGTCGATTTTACCAATTTGGTGTCGTATTAGTAGAAGAGGAGGAAGAAGAACTAGAATGATCAG
The DNA here is from genome assembly GCA_026212285.1 of Bursera cuneata. Classification (NCBI taxonomy): domain Eukaryota; kingdom Viridiplantae; phylum Streptophyta; class Magnoliopsida; order Sapindales; family Burseraceae; genus Bursera; species Bursera cuneata. Next base: position 8,716 of record JANLJB010030306.1, on the reverse strand, counting down.
AAAAGGAAGAAAACCAACTTCCATTATCAATATTCATATCATCCTTACAGAAATCTACAAACTAGTATCCTATCTATATGATGACTTGCCTTAAACTAAACATGAAATCAACAAAAATAAAATGAAGCAATGGCCTATCCTATAACATATTAGATTAAAGTTTTTGACAAAACATTTCATAGAATAAATAGAAATTAGGCTCTGGCATTTCAAAATCCAAAAATACGATTGATGTGTTATTTTGAAACAAAAGCAATGAGCACGTCTACTCATACTAGTAAGCAGATGTTAAAAAAGAGTTTTAAGTGAATATGCGAAATATCAACATTCTAGTCCCACTACTTCTGTTTTTGGGCCTGTTACGTGTTTGCCATTCAACAAACAAGAAACCAACATAGAATGTTGATAGATTCTCTACTAATATGAACAGTACTCCAATTTTCCACAGCAGAAAATGAACAATAATCAAGAGAAGAAAAGAGAAATTGGCTAACAGAAAAGTATGAGAAGAAATTGTGCTAGAAGACTAGGATTTAGGGAGAATTCAAGAGCTCCCAATCTCTCCCGAATGATCCTGCGATTTCTCCAAAGAAAAGAGAATACTGGTACTATACATTATTCTTCAATATTGTTACTGAATATCATCTCATTTTCTGTATTTCATATCGATATAATTTAAACATATATATACACACGCACACAATCTCACTTTGGAAGCTAATAAACTCACACCGCAAATCACTCTCATGATTATCTCCTATAATTATGCTAACAGCTCACACAATCCCTGAGATTATGTATACAGCTCATAACAAATATAAACATGTCTCTCCTGTCCACTTACCCCCATTACCCCTTTGTTCCTCACTGATTAATACTAACATTGGACCCTACTGACTATAATGCCCCTCATTCACTCRTGCCTAACACTGACACTGGAATCTTCTGCCTAAATACCACAGCTAACTACGTTGTACCCACATTACATCTCCCTTCATTCCTCTTATTCCTTCTCCTCACATATGAGTGACATATTGGTGGCCTATCAAATGCTTGTACACCAAACTACTTTTCCTTTGAAACCTATAATATTTTAAGTTTATCACGGTATAAAAAGTATGCTTCACTCAATTGGCCAAAAGAAACTTTTACACCTGTATCAAAGCAGCTTGTTACTTGGATCGGATAAAAACACGAAGACAAATATTGGAGTGGCTTGCAAGCATATAGGGTGTAAACAGTCTGTTAAGACCATTTCCAAAGCAGAGAAGAAGCCATTATGATGGATATTTAATGTAATCAAGACGGTTAGACTGACCCTGAATTTAATTATTATAAGTTTCTTTGCATAATGATTTCTTTTTTCTCCTTCCTTGGACTAGGTTTTCTGATTTTTTCTTGGTGAAGGCTCCATATATAGATTCTGGTGCTTTCTGTGGCATGATTTCTCTATTTTTCGCATATATCTTGATTGACTGACTTTCTAAAGCAACTGCACAAGAAACCCTTCCCTAATTAGGTTTTGAAGCTTCCCAATTGTATTGAATAAAGAAGAAGGCAGTTTCCGGAAACTCCAATTTAATAGACACCCCAAAGAGAAGCCTAAAACTTCACTTTGACACACGAAGTAGGGAACCATCCACCCATTAATATCTTCAAAACTTCTCCTATTTCCAGCCCTAGAACGTCAAAGACATTGCCATGACTGCACAGTTCCATAACACAAAAGCCTTCCGTTTGCCTCCCATAGTTGCATCTTCTCTCTAACAAAGCCAAGAAATAAGAAGAAGATGCTGCCGAAGGCATATTGAACTCCTCACAAAAGCTAACAGAGGGATTGTGCAAAACTAAGAGATCAGCACTCCCTCTAACATTTTGGCACAGATATACCAATTTGGAGAAAATAGAAGGTCTTCTTCTCTATCATGTCATTTCTGTTAATTTTACTGAACACATTCCACACTACAACCTTCATTTTTGCTAGGCAATTTGGCTTTCCGAATCACCCTAGAGAGCTAAAAGAATGGAACCTACGATTATCACTACAGCTGTTGAAAAAAGATTGTAGGAAATTTACCAGACCTATCAGGAAGCCAAATTCAACTATCATCCCTTCCCTCATGAATATGTTCTCTCTGAAAACTGAGGACAACATGTTTAAGAGTCTCTCCATCACTCAGATTTCCAGACATTTCAGGTTCCAACCCCTTCGAGGAGAAGAGGTGTCTATGATTTTATCATTAGACAGATATATGCTCAGTAGATACCCTATAAAGCCGAGGGAATAGGTCAAAAGAGGTTGGCGCACCCACCCATTTGCTTTCACAGAATCTGACTTTTCTTCCATTTTCATCAGCCAATTTCATCAGAGTGAAAAAATGAAGATAGGAGGCGCTGGTAGTTTGAGTCCTCAGGCCAATTCTCTTTTAAATTCTTTTTCTTGTATAAATTGGATGAAGAGACTTGCAACAATCTAAAAATTCTGGCAATATATGATGCAATGGAAGGCTAAAGTTCCCCTTACAGGTCAACCTTTTTCTTGGACATTAGCAAAATAATGTGTCAGATATAATTCAAAGGAAAAACTCAAGTATGAATCTTTCCCATCTTCGCACATGTTATGAGTGCAAAAAGTGAAGAGACGAAGAGACAATGGATCACTCGCTCCACAATTCACTATCATTATTTCAAGAGCTAAAGTGTCTAAAAAAATTCTTCTTGAGCCGTAAAAAAACATGTTGATCTATACCCATGATGAACATCTTTTCTTTTGGAAAAGAAAAAGCTCGCTAAGATCCTTTGAAAATGTATTGTCTAACTAGAGTGATTCGGAAAGAAAGAAACAACTGATTTTTTAAAGAACAAAGAGGGGAACTAGTTAGATGTCTTTCGGATAAAAAGCAATCTTGTTGCTTCTATTTAGGCTTCAATTACAAAAAAAAATTAAAACACTTGTCTGTTCTTCATTCACCTTAGTTGGTAAGGGTTTCTCAGCTAGCTTGCAAATTTGGGGGCTCTTTTGAATCATGAGTACGAGCATGTGTGTGTTTACAATACAATTCATAGATAATTTAAAAGATTTAGCTTTTCTATAGCTTTAAATATCCCAACGTAGGGTTGGCTTCTTTTATCGAAATTGAATCCAGTTCTGTATTTTCCTCCATGATTAATATATATCTTTTTAAGTTTCCTATAAAAGTACTAAGAGAGAGAGAGAGAGAGAGAGAGAAACATATGACAGACAGGCAACAAAAATGACAAAAGAATTAAGTAATAAAATATGAGAGAGAGAGAGAAACATATCACAGGCAAACTGCCCATACCTGAACCTAACTTCTCCTTTAAACTGTCCTGAATGCAGCACAACCTAAACCAGAAAGCAATAAATTCATCACATAATGACATGAGACAAAATACTTAATGCAGATATAAAAGGAAAATACTTTACGGGTACAAATTGCAGCTCCCAATTGTAATTCTTTTAGTGACTTTCACATTTCAGAAACATTCTAAGGATTAAAAAAACAGTGTGTTTTCTTCATATTTTCAAATATAAGAGAAGTTCAAATTTGTGCTTCCAAAAATATTCATCCCACAACGAGATAATCTCCGTATCTGAACCCAAAAATAGCAAAGGGAATAAGTGAAAGGTGGGGCTGTTGGTATTATTACTCATTAAATACATGAGTAAAAATTGGTGAAGGCGCTAGATAGCTACTATGCTCTTTGAAAATAGCGGTTTGAGAAGTGATAAGCAATTTTATGGCCATCTTTTATCAAGGAAATCCAAGACTCTTCTCTGTTCTTAATTTTGGAAAATTGAGAAGCTGTTTTAAACTAAATTCAGGTCCTGAACAATATATGGAACTTATATTGCAGATGAGCTATTTTATTTTTATTTTTATTCCTTTATCACGAACAGAAATTCTGTTAACATAAAAAGAATAAAAAATTTAATAAAGAAAGAAACGAGTACCACTATCCACAAGAAAATTCCATTAGAGAGATAAAAGAGAACCTAAACCGAAATTATCTAACTAAACAATTAGGTTTTCTTTTGAACGACTTAAATGATTAACATTCCCAAAGCTATCTTGCACATCATACACTTATCAGGAGCAAGATAAATTGTTGGTCTTCTTCACTGAATAAAACCATTAGGCTTGTCATACGCAATCATCCAGACCAAAATTTGAACTTTGCTTGGCACCTTTGCCTTCTAAAACCTTCTTGCTGTTTCAAAATATTGAAATGATGAGTCCAACACCAGACAATTGTAAAATATAAAAGGACACCAAATGATCTCTAATATATGTTCTTTTTATACTCCTTTAAGAACCGAAAGAATACTCATCAGTCATTACCGGAAGAGAAGGCAAGTCCTCAATTTCTCTATCACTCAACTTATTGGAAAAGTTGAACTTCCAGCCCCTTGATAAACGTACCAGTCAAAATATCTTCGATAATTACATTATAAGGAGATAAATTGCACATAACCAAGGCTAAAGAATGCAAACAAACCCAAATGTCCTTCTAAAATCAAGTCTTTCCATCATTGCCAACCACCAATGTTAAATTTGAAACAAAGTCATGATATCATTGAGGAATAAACTTCAAAGGACTTCTACTACAGTTTCTGAAGCAGGAGCTCCCAGCCAAGTATCACCAATTAGCGGATAGAAATAATAGATCCTAAGATTATTTATTTGTTTTATACTTATCCTAGATTAGTTTATGTTTTGGAGTTGTTAAATCACCATCTCTTATCTAGGTTCTTAACTCATTTTGATTATGTTCTAAATTTGGTTAGTATGACTACTTGCCATGTAAACTTTTGCCACAAAAGATTGTTGATCATTGATTTGATAAATGTTAAAAGAAAAAGTTATTCCAGGAAAAATTCTGTGGTAGGTGGCAGAATATTTCACTTATGGAATATACCTAGATCTCCTTGAACATAATTTCCTTTTTACTTTATTTCCTTACTAGCAGCAAATCTTATGGGTTTAGTAGATAATTTCCTATATACAATGTGATCTTGTGTATAAAAGGGCAGCAAGCTCATGTATCAAAATTAATTAATAAGACGTGAGGTTATTCAGCATTCTCAACTATAAATAATGTAAAGAGGGACAAAGAATAAATAGTGGACTAGATAACACTGATTTCACCACAGTAAGCTGTCAATCCTTCTATCCACCTTCTCCACAATTCTAATAAGTGACAATTGACATATAGGTAGACTAGATAACAGCAATTGCACCTAAGTAAGCCTCCCTCCTCTCAAAAGACAATCTTTCTTCCACCCTTCCAATCATTATTGAACTCTTCACTCTGGAATCCAATACTCCAAAGTCCTTAGATTGCCTTCTCAAGGACAGCCAAAATAATTTTATGGGCCAATTTCTTATATCACATCAAACGATATAAGCCAAAGATGCAATCTTACTAAAGAATCAAAACTTCCTATCTTACACTTTGAAATATTCACTTTAAGACCCAAGATCTTACAAAAACTCTCAACCCATCAAAACTGGATTTGTGTATTTCCCTCCTCCCCCATTAGAAAAGAAAATGATGGTATTTGCAAACTGTAAGCAAGAAACCATAAGAATGTACCTTCCACTATATTAGCCTCCTTAGTGTTATCCATCACTCTACTCAAAACATGAACCAGTAAAATAAAAATAATAAAATAAAATAAAATTGGAAGAAGTGGATCCAAGTGGCTAAGGCATCTTGAAACCAGAAAGCAACCCCTTGAACAGCCATTTACCATCCCACATAAAGCATGAGTAAACTATAATCTGCATTATGCTCAAAAGACAACAAGGATGCATATCACACATTTACAAAACCAATTCACGTCCAAATGTAATATAATCTGCATAATGTTCAGAAGACAACAAGGATGCATATCATCCATTTAGAAAACCAGTTCATGTCCAAATGTACCATTACTTCTTAATTAAGTTTTAATATACCTCACTTGTACAGAGAAAACTAGCAATAACAGAAATGAAGCTATGGATTATTTCATTACCTATTGAAACCAAATTCAGTTCTGTTTCTGTTTCTCTTTTTTTTTTTTTTTTTTTTTTTTTTTTTTTAAANTTTTTTTTTTTTTTTTTTTTTTTTTTTTTTGTTCAGCTTTCAATAGCGGCTTGTTTCTATTTCCAAAATCTATAAAAGGCTTAGGTGTCAACCAAGCAAGCACATTACGATCATGTACAAAAATGGTGCAGGTTATAACAGATACACCCTTGGCATGATCAAATCAAAAGGTGGAAACTTATTGGCACTTCAGTGAAGAACTTTGTCCCAAATCTCAAAAAAGCAAACCATTTTGGCACATTTCCCAGTGGCAAAGCATCTCAAGTTGGGGCGATATCCTTCCTTTTCTCTATCTATCATGTTTTTATTTCAAAAAACATTTCTCCAAAAAGTAAGATACATGTATCGTAATAAATCCTGAGTTTCTTATTTCAGAATAAATAAAAAAATATTTCATTTTGGGTGATCTGACATTGATCTACTATTTCTTTATTTACCAGTTGAGTTGGGAAAGCACAAAAATCCTCAAATGAACATTTTCTTCAATTTTCGTTTTCTAAAGTTGAGTGGGGAAAAACAGATCTGCACTTGACAGTCAAGACTTTTAAAAGTAACAATAATAGCCTGCAATGTTCTGAAAGCTACTGCTCTCCATCTATAATTTACTCCATTACAATGACAATAACTTGCAAGAATGGGTATATGAGATACAACAGATCAACTCAATTTTCCCAACACATTCTGACTACTTGACGGAAGTTGTAGTGTAAAAGGGTTATCTCAACTTTACCTGACTGTCACCAGAAGATACAAATCCTAGAAGTATTCCCTTATTTATTGTCATTGCTGAAACTGTTCCCCCCTGAAAGGTGCAAAACTATCAATGCATGAATGATGAAGCAAATCATACAGAAGCCATCATCAGAATGCAAGCTTATCCACACTAACCTGATGATCAATATGAGCTCCCAAAGGACAAATGCGATAAGGAGAGACAACAACTTGAACTTCGGCAGCATCTCTCCCAGAAATCTCAGAAACTTTCTTCTTTATTTCCTTCAACTGCAATGCCAAAAGAAAAAGAACTATTATTCGTTATAATTGATATGAGCAATGCAATGCAGCATCCAATGAATCACGAAATCGGGATTAAAAATCCAGAAAGATTATTCAGAGATCCCACATTGAATGGAAAGATTAATACCTGGGCTTGAGTAGGCCAAGACAATTCAGGCATCTCTGCAACAGCCAACAAAACGTTTCACTCCGTTATGTTCAGCCAATGCCCAGAAGCTCTGTCTATTCTCTTCTTTATAAGTCATTCACGGTAACGTTAAAGGAAAGAAAATGGCGGTTACTGCAACCGCACATTACAATGTCTGGTAATTGTCAACATTAATTATTGATCAATGGATAACGATGTCCTTTCTGTCTTCCAAATATGCTCACTCCTAAAGTTATGTATATCCATAATCTCCTTTTTATAAACATTTTAAGAAAATTCTTTTAAAGAGAAAAAGAACTATATTTTCACGGTTAATTTCACTCCATGGCGGGGCCACCAATAATATTATATAAAATTTGATAAATTAAAAAATAAGATGAAAGGTATTACCTAGATAAGGAGTATTTTACTTAAATATATAAAATATTATAATTAATTATATGAAATATATCTTTTTTAATTTTGATCGGATTGGATCGCTTTTATTGAATTTTCTTAAGAATTGAATTTTTATAAGAAAATCTAACATCAGATCCAGTTACATTACATTTTATAAAATTTAATTCAAATGCAATCCAATCAAGTAATCAAAACCAGTCAAAATTGGATTAGATTGGCTTTTGAAGATCCCTAATACAAATCATAAATTAATCTTTGTGAGTTAAAAAGAAAACACTAAATTTATAATTTCACTATAATATTTATACCTAACTATTGAGTTACATACTCATAACATGAGAAATAAGAAATATTAATCTTTAAATAAGAAATAATTAAAATAAATATAATTTAGCAGTAAATGTGTATATTTATGAATGAAATTAAGTAATTCTTGATTTAGGAAAGATTTGATGAACAGATCATGAAAAATAAAAGATAATTGAAGATTTAGATTACATTTGATGAATCAATTTTAAAAGAAGAAAAATTTAATTTAAGAAATCATAAACCAAAAAAAAAAAAGTTTGATTTGATAAACAAAGAATACCAATAATTATCAAACTATAAGTATATATTAATTAACCCAATAAATAATAATCAGTAACTTAAAAACAAATTCACTTATTTAAGTTACTATCATAATATTGAATTGAGTATAATGTTTCTCATGAAATCAAATATAAAACAATAAAATCATTAAACTGCAAGCACCATTAACTAATAACAGCATAAGTCGAGGCCTCCATGTCAGTAATTGTACGATCAAAAGTGCTTTTGAATTTACAAGTATTTTTAAAATGTACTGTTGGAGAAACAAACAAAATGGTTGCATCCAATTTCTTAGTTAATTGGTGGATGTGGACCTACATTTTGTAAATAAATAGTGTAGCACACACCACACCACCGAGACTTGTGATATTCTTTTTGAGGGAAATGCAATAACCCCCCAATTAAATTTGAAAAAAATACTGAGTCCCATATTTTTATTAAACTAAT
>JANLJB010030305.1:0-22910 GCA_026212285.1 Bursera cuneata | reverse complement strand
TCTCCTAAAAGGTCATATTCGCCAAGGTGGAGATTGTTAAGGGTGTGGCTCATATGTCATACAACTGAGGAAGGTGGCTTCGCCCCCGCGGTATGGTAAGGGTATTTTGGATATTTTGGGAACTAGGATTTTGTTATATATTTATATTGATGTAACCCTAATTTACAATATAGTGAATACTTTTGCCGTCACAGTGGACGTAGGCTCATAGCCGAACCACTTAAATTCGTGTGTGATTTCTTCTCATTTTCTCTTTCTATTCTAATTATTGCACAACAAGGACCATTATTGGGACCTAGGGAATCTGATAACAGGCCCTAATGATAGGTCTTGATTATGAGTTCGACTAATGGGCTATAATAATAGGTTATTGGATCAATTGAAACCCATGTTTTGGGTGGCTATAGCAAATATTTACTTTGATTTAATGGGAAGTGAGATGAGACTTCCAATTATTAAAGTTTCTTAATCAAAAACTTAGACTTAATTAAGTTTTAGTAAACATGCATGGTCGATAATGGCATTTTTCACTCACCCATTGTGCTCATGGATAAACACATATACTGAAATTAGAGGAAGAAACTAAGTTGGGGGACTATTTTAATTTTTATCAGATTTGATATTTTCTTTGATTGTCTAACCAAATTTAACCCAAAGAACAAAGTTATGTTTCTAAATAAGTTGAAGTGCTCTAATGTATGCTTTTGATGAGCCAATGAGTATTGCGCTTGTCATGACTACTCGTTAAATCATACAGAATTCGATGACCAAATCATACGATTTCTTCAACCAATCATGTCTAATAAGTAATCAGTTGTGCTAGGCAATTAAAAAAAAAGGCTTGATTAAATTTCACAACACTCCTCTAAACTTGGTTGTTTACGTAAATTGTCATATATATAGCAAATCACAACAAAACCTTAAATCATCAAAAGCTAGCAATTTTGATAATTTATAAACAGTGAGGTAGAGCATGTAAAACCAAGGCCAGATGACAACCTTGACGTGGTGATAAAGCAAATCGGGAGGGTTCCTATCAAGAGAAGTCATTTTAGGGTCAGACGAATGTAATATGTCGTATTTGCATTTTCGATCCTTTACAATACCATGAACAGATCATGGATGAAAAGTAGGGAAACCTCAATAAAAGAAGCTTATTTGTAAAGGATGAGATCATGTCATTTACGTGTATGCATAAAATGCAAAACTACTGTAGGGTGGGTCTGATCATTTAAAATTTCCTTACAGTTCATCATTTACGAATGTAATTTAATTTGCAGCAAACTTCTCGCTCGCTTGTCTCTGCAATGAACAAATATTAAAGTTCGTGTTCGCCAAACAAATATCAATTCTTCTATCATTTTAATTTCTTTTAACAAAATTAAACGTCATTGAATGAGAAGGTGAATCTTTATTATGTGCAGTAACTGTAGGGCCAAACCATGAAATAAGACTTGGACTATAGCTGGTCAGTTGTTATGGAACGGTATGTTTCTGGGTGCGGACGTAAGCTATCTTTATTGCAGAATTCATTGTAAGTCCATAAAGAAAGAAATGACGTATGCATGTAAGCATATGTAATAATTAAGATTTAATTTCAGGCAATAATTGGATTCTCTTATTTTTGGGTCATGGACGTGTGGTCTCTCTTTATTGCAGTACTCATGGCAAATTCAGAAAGAAAAATGCGCGTCAGTTTAAATTTTGTGGCATATAATTGAGGATTGTCTTTGAATTATTGTTGAGGCTATTTTTACAGGGGTAAATACATAGACACCCCCATAATATAGCCCAAAAAATAATTTATCTCTATTATTTATAAAGTAATATAAAGACTCTTATTTTGATATTTTAAGTAACATATAAATCCCATTTTTTCTATTCAAGATGCCCATCTTTACCAATTATAAGATATCTATATTACTTTATGAATAAAAAAAATGAATTTGTTATTTAAGCTATACCATGGGAGTGTCTAATATTTATCCCTATTTTCACACGTTACGACGATAACTGTCTCCCTGTCTCTCCTATATGGACTACACACTTACAACAGTGACATTTAAGTTTATTACTATTCTTGTGATGATGACACAAACTCTCTTTTCTACTCTTGAGAGGATAGTTTAGTAATATTTATATTCAACATTAGTATTTATTCTAGAATATATATAGAGATACGTTCGTAGTCAAGTGTTCACTTAAGAGTGGAAAATCTCTCTCAAAGTGAGAAGAATAATAGAAATAATAACATCAATGTTATCTATCTCTCTCACACTTCTCGGTTTATATATGGCTTATTGATCATAACACTCTTCATATTCTAAGCCTTAATGAATTCTCACAAGCCAACAAAAATCCTTAACAAATAATACATGTGCATATAGATATTTAAGAGAAATTAACATTATCAATGCGTGTTGTACTGGTGCTAGAATGTCAGATCAAGAGTAAAAATCTCTAGGTAAACTTTTAATACATATGCCTGTTGCAGTAGAGGTATTTAATTTTTTGCTTCATGAGCAGAGTCCTCTTGTCGTCCAACTTGTGTGTTAGATTTAACTTGGAATTTTCCATTTGACTGAATGCTTTGCGTTACTACAATGGTATAACTAATTTCACTGACTACTCCTGATGTTTGCTCAAATTCCACCTGATGGAATCCGTTAAACTATTTACTAGCGAAATTTAAGCAAATCCCAGAAGTAGTTTCTGATATTAACCCTTACTACAATGTCAAACTCCAAAGGGACAAACCATTTATAACGTTTGATGGCCATGAGAGAGGGCTTAGATCTAGCCTAGCCTTTTTCCATAACCATCAGATCTCTTGTCCTAGCTTCAAATAATTTGTCTTGAAATGATCGAGTTTATTTGTTTTCAAAGAATCGAGTGCATCTTTCTACTTATTATCAACTTGTCCATTGCGGACTCTGGAACGGTTTCCCCTTTGTTGATTTTCAATTTTCCCGGAAGTGATTTCCTGCAGGTTCTCAGAAAGTTGAATAGTGAGAATTAATGTAGTGTTTTCAATAGTAGCACTGACTTGTCTGAGAGGTTACTGTAAAAAGATGATTTCTTATTTGTTGCATGTGGCTAACTGGCTGCTTTATTAAATGAAGCTTTAATGGATAATATCAAATGATTATTCTCGTGTTTAATTTAGATAAAAAATATATTTGTCATTTTAATATTAGACCTCTAAAATTATCATAGAATCATCGTCCAATAAATTTTGTTAATTAACAAAATTAATGAAAAAACTATTATACCCTTCTCTTAACATAATCCTATCCTTAATTTAATTAGTTATAACTTTGAATAAAAATAATAATAAAATACAAGCCACACGACTTTTCTTTCTCTCTGTCATCTCCAGCACCTCCTCGGCTTCTCTTTCTCTTCCTCTTCCCCTTCACCAGCACTGATTCCACTCGACCACCATCACTAATCCCTTTACCACAACCAATTCCACCAATTTCTCCTTCCTTCCTTTTTCCTATGAATTTCTCTCTCTTTCAAACCTGAATTTCGACAAATCAAAAAACAACCGTTATTTGTGAAGGAGTTTCTGGAGGGTGGTCTCTGGCCAAGGTTTCTCGTAATTGATGATGGCTGGCAAAATATCAATCGTGATGGTGAGAACCCAAATGAGGACTTGAAAAAAAAATTGTTCTTGGGGGAGAACGAAAGATTGCAAGGCTGTGTAAGGCGAAATCTGTTACAGAAAAAATTATCAACGAAGGGGGAGAAGGAGGTTGTGCGTTGTAAGGCTATGCATGAGGTGGTTCTGCGATGGTGGTTGTTCCATGGGGCAAGTTTTTTCAATTTTGCAGTAGTTTGTGATTGAGGTGATGGTGGTGGTGGTGGTGGAGCATTGGGTTTTTATTCATTGAGGTTTTTGTTTTGTTGTTGGCTCATTTCTTTGATGGTTAGAGGAGAAAAAAAAAAATTTGTACGGTACTTGTGGAGGAAAAGCAAAAAAAAAAAAAAAAAAGAAAAAATAAAGAGAANGGAGTAAAAGCAAAAAAAAAAAAAAAAAAGACAAAATAAAGAGAATCTAGATTGATAAGCTTGTTACATATCAGTGGAGGTGCGGCAAGTTAACTGGTTGTTTCTGCCGAGGCTTCTTTTCGCATGATCGAGTATGAACATTCTGCTCCAACTCTACCTTCAAAGTTCAAGAGAGCTAGAAATTCAAAAGAAAACAAAAGTTATTCTGGGAAGAAAAATTTTGAAAGTGTCCGCAATTGTTATTATGTTATGCGTAGGAGAACTCTTAATGAACCTTTTAAAGCTTTATGGATCTGAGTTTTCTTGTTGCACGTACCTGGTGATGACGAATTCTTTGGAAATGAAGACGAGCCTCAATCTGGAAATTGCATGCCGGGAAATCCAGTGTCAAATCTTTTGTTTGTTTTTTGTATTATTCTATTAAAGCTTTATTTTATTGTTATTCCACTTTGCCTGTCCTTTTTGTATTATTCTAATGGAGGGTCTGGTCATGATGGAGGTGTGGAGGTGGAGGTTCAGTGGGGGTTCTAATGGAGGGTATGGTCATGGCAAAGTTTATGGTGAAATTTTCAGTCAGTTTTTTTTTTTTTTTTTTTTTAAAGAAATTCAGTTTTTTAATCAAATTTAGACTTTTAATTAGGGATTAGAATTAGAATGTAAATTACATTATATAAATTGTCTTTACCCCTTGCGTTAGTCAAGTTACTAACGGAATTTATCTAGTGACAAAAAGATGCAAATGTTAAGGGTGTCATTGATTAAAATGACAAACATGATTTCCACGTAAAATTAAGTCAAAACACGAGAGTAATTATTCATATTATCCCAAACTTTTAACACATGCTTTGAAAATAACAAAGGATATTATGTATTTTCAAATGATATTATTTGTCAAAAGGAGAAAAAAAAAAAACCTTTTAAAGTTGATTTGAGGAGAACCAACTCTAATATATAAAAAATAAAAAATGCTAGTAACACTCTTATTTTAAATATTAATATATGTTCATAAAACTTTTACTAAATTATAATAATGATAAATGCATTAAGTTTAAGGATATATATCAATATTAGATAAAGAAGACAGAAGGTGAGAAAGAGAATGAAGAAGAGAGTGTTACTAACATTTATTTCAATATATTATATAATAAATAGACAATGCAAATTAATATAGAGGCAGTAGCACTAGGAGACCAGAGCCTTTACTTGCTACATAATTAAGATCTTGCTGAGTCTCTACCCTTGTTAGACACAAGCGTTACACTAAGAATGACAAACAAACTAGTCACTGAAAGATTTAAAGCAAACTACCTATAGTAACCTAGTGTGAGAGAGTGCCGTGCATTATTGGATTTATTTATTGTATTACTGCAGAGATATTGCTGATTGGACTAGTTGCACTCTTCTTTAAGATTGGTGGCTGTGATAGGGAAGAGTTCAAGGGTTTTGAGTGGTGGTCTTGAGCAACATGGAGAAGGTGGAGCCACATCCACCGTCATCACCCAATCAGGGCCGCACATTCCTATCAAGGGCTTCACCATCTCAAACCTTTCTGGTATATTCACGTTCCAAGTGTGATTCATCGTTTGTTGTGGAGCATTTTCAGATTGTCCTCCCTGTCAATTTAACACGTAAAACTTTGAGAATAAGGAAAAGCTGTGAAGAAAATGAAAGTTGTTTTTGTCCCTTTTTTTTTTTTTTAAACTCTTGTCCGACATTAGTCCTTTTCGTTTAGGGTTAAGTTTAAAAATGACAAAAATTAGTGGACTCTTTTAAAGAAAAATTATGTTTTCGAAAAATTGAAATGTTATAATACAAATAGACACTAATTTTTTTTTTTTTTATCGTTAATCTCTAATACTCGATTAGAGAGTTAAAAATAATTATCAGTATCAATTTATGGTTATGACATATAAATGTTTTTGACCCATTGTTATATTATAAATCACCCACTTAGTTTTAGTCCTTTCAAGGAATTTTTTCTTTTGCATATTTATTGGGTTGGCAGAGAAACTAGTCCCGTTTTAGGAAAAAAAACGAGAAAACCAACCAACTTCATGAAATGAAACCGTAAACTGATAATTCGTATGAAGTTCGTATAACCAGAAAAAAGAATACGTAAATGTTATTTCAAACGACAAGTACTCTTTTTAAAATTAGTATTTTAATTATTTTCCATCCAGCTAGCTAATGTAGATTTGGTAACAAGATTAGATATGAAAACAAATTAGTAACGTGAAACTTAAAAAAAAAAAAAAAAAAAAAGATGCATAAATTTAGAAACGNGCTAATGTAGATTTGGTAACAAGATTAGATATGAAAACAAATTAGTAACGTGAAACTTAAAAAAAAAAAAAAAAAAAAAAGATGCATAAATTTAGAAACGATTTTACCTGGTGAGGGAATCTAGCAGTGGCGAAGTATGAAAGTTGTTGAAGAAGTGAAGCAGGATTGTCAAAATAGCGAAGGAGATGGTGGTTTGGTTGGCCATGCTGCAGCTGCGAATGAAGGTAGAGTTGTTTATGATGCAGTTGCTTACCGAGCTTCCTTCTAAGCTTTTGTTTCTCCCTTGCTTTACGGTTTTGAAACCAATAAAACACATTCTTGCCTTCAATCTTGCCATGAAGGGAGAGGTGGGCAGTGATTTGTTGAATTTGAGAAGCATTGGGAGATCGAATCCCACTTCTGTACATATCGTCTAAAATCATGAGCTGTTTTGGTGTTGGGCACCACCTAGTAGAGGAAGTTGCTGGAGCCATTACTAAACACTAATTTTTCTTGGATCGGTTGCACTCTACTCTTTGTCTCTTTTGATAAGAGAAGATGCTTTCGGAAGGAGATGTGTATGTATATATATATATATAAGTTGATGAATATAATTAGAGCTAGAAGCGGACACAACGCAAATTATGCAGCAAAAAAGAAAGGTTAATATTACAGGAAAAAGTACTAGGACACGTTGTCATGCTGATGTTTCCCTGGGAGGGGCATTCAATTGCGGGATTTAGTATATAAATGCAGAGACAGAGAAACAAGAGAGGAAGAGAGATATATGCATGGAGAGGGAAGACATAAATCTGGAATCAGAAAAAAGGGAATTATGGAGAAATAGCCAGATTAGAAGCCTGATAAAAAAAATAACTTATCCTAATAATCTTTAGATCTAACTAATCAATCTCACTTTAAATATTAATGAAAAAATTAACAGATTTAATAAATAGGATTAACATGTTTAATGGGTAAGTTTAACGGGTAGGTTTAATGTTCTTAACAAACTTAACAGATAAACAGGTAAAGTTAGCCAGATATATCCAAAAATTAGTGGAATATAACACCCCTCCAATCTGACTATTTCTCCTTTATTCGCCATAAACAAAGTGACTGAGTTTGAGGGTTGCTTAAATGATTATGTCACTATCTAATCAAGCTGGAGTCCAGATTTCAACCAAGGGGGCCCGAATCTGTAAATAACTTTTTAATAAAGCTGATAAATATTAAAGATTACAGTTGACCTATGTCAACTGCGAGATGTTGTAGAAAAATCTTCTGTAGTATTATTGAATAACAAGGTTAATCTCATGTTTAAATTTAATATATATATATATATATTTTAGAGAAAGATAAATTTCAAATTTCAAATTCTAACAAAATGTGATGTAATATTATTATTTAAAAATCATAGTGTAATTAAAGAATTAGTTTTATAGATGTTAAAATAAACTAAGAAAGGTACCAACGTTGGTCTTGATATTTTATAGATTGAACGTTAAAAGAAAAATAAGAGAAATAAAATATATTTTTAAAAAATAATAATAAAATGATAAGAAGTAGATTCAACACTATAAAGTTAGATGAAGGGAATAAATACTTTTTCCGACACCTACACTAATTTAAGGAAATATTTATAAACCAAAACGCCAACAGTTTGGAAGCCACTGAAATGGCTTGGTGGACCATGGCCAGAGTGCATTCTCAGGCCATAATGTTTATTTATTGGAAAAAAAAAAAAACATTTGTTTTCTCGGGAAATATTCATGAACACCCTTAAGGTTTAGGTGAAAACCCATAAAACCCTCAATATTTGGGCAACGAACTGAATTACTTCCAAGTTTTGATTAAATTAACATTGTCACCCCGCTGTTCGGATAGTAACTATAACACTCCATTTCCACAGTATTGTCAGGGAAAAGACATTGTTAAGGTAGTTGAAGGCATTATAGTCATTTGATGGATGAAAATAATAAAATAAATAAATGAAATATTTATCAAAATGCTTAGCCTATTATTATTTAATTTTTTTGATTTAATTTCACACACTATTTGATAGTCATTGATTTCTTTATTCTAGTAATGAAAAGAGTTGTTGAGTTTGTATTAAAAAAACTATTTTTTAACTTTTTTTTCTTACCTATGGATTGTAATAAATCAATAACTATCAAATAGTGTGTAAAATTAAATTAAAAAAATTAAGTCACGATAGCCTGACCCTTATAAAAATTACTAATAAAAAAAACCCTATTCTTTGTCTCTCGCCTCCCACTTTTCATCTCTCTTCTCTTTCAGTTCAATCTCCTTCACTCCCATTTAAACCTTCCCCACCTTCAATAGACTAAAAGTCCTCGTCCTTAAATGTGTAACCATGCCGACCCAGAAACCTTCCCCATCTGTTCCTTCCAATTCTTATGCTTCATCAGTTCATCTTCATTTTGAAAAGAATGCTTCCCCAACAACGTGGGCAAGAGCGGAACCACTATTTTATCCCAAAAAAATATCATACGAATAACATAACTTCCATTTGGCCTCAAAAAGGGCAGTAATTGATCTTAAGCTTGGTATTCTTGATGAATTTGGTGAAGTGTGTCTATCCATTTGGTTGTAACATGTACTCCTTTTATTTATTTTTTAATATTTATTCTAAACAATACCACTTTGAAGAGAAACGAATGAAATAAATGATATTTTTTTAAGTTTTAATCATATATATTACAATATAATTTTTTTAATACGATAAAATGATGGCACAATTGTCTTCGTACAACATTTTCTGGGTTGGGTTAACAGATCGATTTTCCAAATTGTCTGAAAGTGGGTGTTAGTGTTACTATTTGAGTAATGGGGTTGACACTTTGACCACAACTCGGGGGTGCACAATTTTTCCCCAAAATTTCTATTTATTTGTACTCACCATGAATCAGCGTCCTCATTTCATCAAAATACCAAATCTAATGAAATACGCAGAGGGGCCTAGTAAACTTATTGCATTGTTCGTAGATGAAACATGCTGAGATCATAACTGCGACATGAGCTGCCCAGTTTCTTAATATGTTAATGAATGATCGTTGAGGGAATTAGTTGGCATAGACCTAAACATTTTACTTCATGTGCTCTGACCGACAGTTTAGGATACCTTCATCTTCATGTTGATGATAAGATACTATTTGCAAACCCTAAAATACTTGTATACATATATAGATGTGACATTTCAAAACCGTTTGTACATAATTTCAAAACCCTAAACTCTGAACTGTTCCTGTGATCTTGGTTGCTACTCTAGCTTGCTACGATTGGCTTCCAAAACTGTTTGTACTGTTCCTACCTTGATGGCTATCTCTATCGGTTCTAATCCTGTTTAGAGTTTAGACTAAGTATATATAAAGTATGTGTTGGTGTCATACATATATATACAATTATCTCCCTTCAGTAGTTAGTTTGCAATTTGCAGTATCCATAAACCTATTCGCTCAAAACGCATCTGACAGTAGAAAATAAATAATAAAATCCTAGGCCTTAGATCTTAAAAGTGCCACATGGTATTAGATTCTCAAAACCTTAGACAAAATTAAATGCACGTAGATCAATGGCCTCAGTTTATAAATTTGGTTAACTTACCCAATTAAATAGTAACAAATTACTATCAGTAGTTAGAAAAAAAAAAAAAAAAAAGAACAACTCAATATTACTATCAAATTAAATGATAATAAACTACCATGGACATGTGAAAAATGACAACATTAAAAAAAAATGAATAATACAAATATACAAAAATTATATACAAAGTGATGCATAGTGAATAATGAGGTGAATATAAAAAAATCAAAACAATAAATTATATATATATATATATATATGTAACCTAGTAACATGATATTTCTTATCTCATAAATATTTTTCTTCGCTTGTCCTTTACTTTTGTTCTTCAAACTTCCAATATTTACAACACCATTAGCCTTTTTGTCTCTGCTTTACCACGTCTAAGTAATTAAAATATTCCTTTTCTTTGAGAAAAATAATTTAATTACACAAACCATTCAAGAGTCATCAAAATCTTAACCAAAGCTTCAACTTAGTTACTTCACTTCAAGTTCTTCCACCTTTTCCGGTGTAGTTTGACAACAAATGCACCAATTAGTTCTTCCAGGTTTGTTCATCTTCATTGCTCTCTAATAAATATATATACAAAGCATATTAAGAAGTAAATAATTTTCAAAAAGAAAAAAAGTTGAAGGAATGATTCTATTGTTTATGTGACTCATATTTGTATATGGTGGGGATAGTTGATGGAGTGGGGGCATAGGCCCGATAGGCCTTGACACGGGTATATTTTAAGGGTATAGTAAGGATATTTTCAAGATTAGGGTTTCATATATAAATAACCTTTGTAACCCTATTGTATTATATTCTTCATTGTGAATTTTTTTAACTGTACAACCATTGATGTAAGCACACTGCCGAATCACATAAATTCTATGTGTCAATCTCTTCTATCTATTGTTGTTTCTCAATACCATTCACGTTTACACATACAGATTCGAAGCCCCAGAAGGCACACTTACTGTCACCTAATTCACCTCAAGGTAGTACACTTCTACTAATGTTGGAGGGTAGTTAAATCGAGGTACTAGGAAGGCAAGGCTGTGACGTTTGTTTCGAGAGAAATATTTATTAATCTTTACACAACCTATCTATATATATGTGTTATGAATTTCCCCTATATTACTCGTACTATACCTAGTACCACTGAGAAAGCGATTGAAGGGCTCCATTGCCTGTCTACTCACATTTCACATTTGTGAAGAGAGATGATATAACAACCAGACTGTCCTAATTTTTGACTTAAGGGCTCTATGATTTTATGAAAAAATGGATATCAACCATCTCTATAACTTTGGTGCGATGGCTTTTACATATAGAGATGGACATTTAAGTAAAGTAATAAAGCCCGATTGAGATCGTCCTAACTTTAAGTACAACAATAAATATGTTTAGTAATAAATTTGAAAACGATTACTAACTGAAGCTAATTATAAAAAATGATCTGATTTATTAAAGAGTTATAAAAATAGGAAATAGATGTTTTTCAGAATCCCATCACTATTTCATAATCTACTTTTGTTTTTAAGATGCTTAAGCCCAAAAAATCTATTTCTAAATCCCTCTTTAAACTTAAATTTTGTGACATTGATCGAAGCTTGGAACATAATTCCACTAGGACCTTGGCAGGTTTGGTTACTCTAGCACAGACTTGTTCCAAGGCCTACCGTGAAGAAGAATCGCTTATCAACCTTTTGAGGTATATTGGCAGGGAATTGTGCACTTGCTAAGCAACGAAGTTTTTTGATAAAATTTGTTGCAAAGGAAGTGTCGTTGAGAGCAGGTAAAATTGGTTTAAGGAGTGGAAGATTATTAATGGACTCACTTGAATGAAAAGAGTTAGATGGTTTTTCATACTCTAAATGATCAGCAACAGTAGTTGAGTTGTCCAAAGTGCCTTGGCCAGTTACGTAAGGTCTAGCGGTCATGAAAAATATGGCATTTGGAAAATGGGGTTTGGTTTTGAGAAGAACATTTGTTGTCTGTCCAGGGGCAATGAGGAGTGTTTCAGTCTTAAAAGGTTTAACATAGACAGCATCAGCTTCAACAAGTGTGACAGCGTAGTTTGCTATGCTGAAGAATAGCTTATCATTGAGTGCAGCATTATTAGACGCAGAAGATGAGTTTTTCCAGGCTTCACGTTCAGCTTGACTGTATGTGCCAGCACCAATTTCAATTTATGCCAAATCAACTAAAATAGCTTGTAAAATTATTATTTCATGACAATATTTCAGTTCAAACTTTGATACCTTTAGCAGAGCGATTGTACAAAGGACCTGGAAGCCCATTTGATGGTATAAGCGTCGGAGATATTTAGGCCTTCACCAGTTTGAAGTGCCTGGCTAATGACAGCCTCAGGATCCTCATTGAACCATTCTCCTACCGTGTAAATATTATGAGATTTGGCAAAATTTAGACAAATTCCAAATGTATCTCATTAATATGTGTATAAAGTTCCAATTAGTAAAGGTAATGGGAACTTCCTTGAGAGTTTGGCAAATGGATAAGGAATGCCACGCTTGGGAAGAGTGATGATGGGACCATAGAAAATTGATCTTAGCCATTATGTAAAGTGGGCATGCCGAAAGAGTTTTCCTCTCTGTCCCATAATGTGAAGTTATACAAATAGCTCTGCTTTGTTGGAATGGGTCATTGAGTTATGTATGCTGACCCATCATCCCATCCACTCCGAAGCTGTCGAATGCCATGCCTGTTTCAAAGAAATCATTATAACTTCGCAATTATATCGTGTAACGGATAGCTAATTGCATGTGCTAAGTGTATATATTATTCATTTACACAAGTGGATAGAGATATTGTTCTGGACATGGTTAACGACTTTGAAAAGAAGCTGGTCACTCTCCCTAGCTTCAATACGAAACCCTGGAAACTGCCCATTTATTGATAAAAAGCTATAAAAATAGTCACTGTTTTGAGAATGTGCTTTAATCTACATATAACTAAGTATATATTAGGTCACATACCTCAAACTTTAGTGTCGTTTATACTTTTAGTGTCCGTTATATATAGCAACTACAAAGTGATAGAAGAGAAGAGAAAAGCTGCTAGCATGTTCTCAAATGAAAGACGAGAAGAACCCATTTCTCTCTTTCAACTCGCAATTGTTTATTAGATTAATTATCTAGCTAGCGGAGTTTAATTAATGAGCCTGGAGAACCTAAAACTATTTCTCGAGTACATGTTCATGTAAAGGTTATACGGTAGCGTTTATATATGGAGTTGAGGGAAATCTCTATGGCCCAAAAGAGTATTAAAATAATTATCGGAAAACTAAATCATCAACTTAAATTAATTCATTCTTCAAGATAACATAAGAGTCGCTAGACTCGAACAACTGCAGAGTGTTGCCAAAGGTAATCAAATCACTTGACCTTCTTCCTTTCCAAGTCAAACATTCGTTTTCTATTGTTTTCTAACGGATGTGATTTTGAACTACTTTAATGCTTGTTCCTTTTCACCTTGTGATATTTGAAACTTAATAAGCATTTGCAAGTTTATTCACGATTCACTTGAGATAACGGTGATGTAGAGCATGTAAAACAAGCTGGGCCAAATGTCAACCTTGATGTTTGCTGATAAAGCAAATCAAGAGGGTTCCTATCAAGATATCATTTTAGAGTCAGATGAATGTAATACCATCGGCATGTTTCCTTTATCATATCATCGACAGGTCATGGATGAAAAGTAGGGAAACTTCAATCGATCATTAATCTTAGGCAAATAAACCTAACAAGCGAAGCTTATCTGTAAAGGGAGATCATCATTTCATGCATGTATGCGTATGCATGCATAAAATCCAAAAACTACTGTGGGGTCTCGCCATTTAAATCTTCTTACAGTTTATCATTTACGACGGGGATTTAATTTGCACCAAACTTCTAGCTCTCTCTCTCTCCGTCTCGGCGAACAAATATTAAAGTGTCTCAAGCTTCTTCAAGCTTGAGACAAGTTCCTTGTTTAAGGGATCTTAATTGACTGTAAAGCTTGATACATATTCTGGAGTTCGTTTTCGTCAGAT
The DNA here is from genome assembly GCA_026212285.1 of Bursera cuneata. Taxonomy (NCBI): domain Eukaryota; kingdom Viridiplantae; phylum Streptophyta; class Magnoliopsida; order Sapindales; family Burseraceae; genus Bursera; species Bursera cuneata. Next base: position 8,989 of record JANLJB010030305.1, on the reverse strand, counting down.
ATATATCAATTTCCATCATTTTTTAAATTTTTACAAAATTAAACGTCATTGAATTGAATGAGATGACGCTGCTTTCGTAAGTTTTAAACATAGCATGTTTATTATATGCAACTGTAGGGCCAAACCATGCAACAAATTAAGACTAAGACTAGTCAGTGGTTAGGGGACGTATGTTTCTGGGCATGGACGTAAGCTATCTTTATTGCACTATTGATGGTAAGTCCAGAAAGAAAGAAATGACGTATTTGGGCGTATGTAAGGTTTAATTCTACGCATATAATGTAGGATTCTCTTATGCTTCTGCCCTGGTGCATCGAAATAAGCTATCTTTATTGCAGTATTCATGGGCATGCAATTCCTAAAGAAAGAAATGCGCGTGTGTGGTTTAATTTTTGTGGCTTATAATTGAGGATTCTATTTGAATTATTATGGAGGCTATTTTCGCAGGTTATGAGGATAGCTGTCTGACTGTTTCTCCGACATATACTACAGTACACACTAATCACAACTGTAATATGTAAGTTTACTACTCTTGTGATGACACAAAATTAATTCTCTCTTTTATGAAAATTTAAAATATATATATATATATAATTAACATAAATATTTTACACAAATTTTTATTCATTCATCTTACACAATCCAATGATTGAGATAATTAATAAATTGGAATTATTAAATACAATTTTTTTATTTTAAATCTCAACTTTTAGTTTGTATGTTCAACATAATATATGCTCATGTTAAGAACAACCCCCTTTAATTTATCAATTTATATCCGGTGAATATTTACTTTTGAGAGGAAATATAAAATCATACAGTCCATCAAAAGTCCTGAACACATAAATGACGTGCATATGTTTTTTCTATGAAAGGAAAACAATTTATGTATTTAACGTAATCAATATTTGAGGTGCTTGAGCTAAAAAGTTAGAACAAGAAGCAAAAGTCACTATTTAATTTTTCGCATCATGAACATATAGGCCCCTGCCTGCCCTTGTCGCGCAACTCGTGTGTCTGATTTAATTTGGAATTTATCCGTTCAACTGAAATAGATGCTTTACATAACTACAATGTCAAACTCCAAAGAGACAAACTATAATGTTTGACGGCCATGATAGACGGCTCAGGATCTAGTCTAGCTATAGCTTTAAAAATTTTGTCTTCCAATGATAGAGTACAATTATTTGTTTTCAAAGAAATGAAATTGAGCTAGCGCATTTCTAGTTTTTATCAAATTATACATGGTCGACTTTTGTTTATTATTTTCAATTTTCCTGGAAGTGGTTTCCGGCTGGTTCTCAGAAGTTGAATTCTGAAGATTAATGTAATGTTTTAAATGGTAGCATTGACATGTCTGAAAAGCTGATTTCTTCGTGACTACATGTCGCTTAAGTACTGGCGTTGATGGCAGCTTTATTACGAAATGCTTTGAAAATAAAAAATGAAAATAAGCGTCAAAATGAGAAGAGAAAACAAAACCCTTTTCAAGCTCAGTTTCAGCACGAGAAATTCTAATATTTTATATATGGTAAATAGACAATGCAAATTAATATAGAGGCAGTAGCAGTAGGAGACCAGAGCCTTTACTCGCTAGACAATTGAGATCTTTCTGAGTCCCCAGCCTTGTTAGACACAAGAATTACAGTAAAAAAGACAAACAAACAAGTCACGGACAGATTTAAAATAAGCTATTAACCTAAAAAGAGAGGGAGACCCATGCATTGGATTTTGTTATTGGTATTACAAAAGAGATAATTAATATTGCTAAATGGATGAGCTGCACTCTTCTTTAAGATTGGTGGCTCTGATAGGGAAGAGTTCAAGGGTTTTGAGCGGTGGTCTTGAGCAACATGGGGATGGTGGAGCGACATCCACCATCACCATCCAATCAGGGCCGCACATTCCCATCAAGGACTTCACCATCTCAACCCTTTCTGGTATATTTACGTTCCACGCGTGATTCATAGTTTGTTGTGGAGCATTCTCGGATAATTGTGATCCTCCCTGTTAATTAAATATGTAAGATTTGAGAATAAGAACAAAAATCTTCGAAGAAAAAGAAAGTTAACAAATAGAAATGGCCACCTTGAAGAGGGTTTGTAGAATTTACAAGATTTCGTACGTCTTTCAGTTTTCTCTAATTCATTGAAGTGCAGAATGATAAGTTAAAATATAAGTGCTTAAGGTTACTTACCATAAAGCAAGTTAATGGAATGTGTGAAAATAGTTTCCTACTGTTTTTGTCTTTTTTTTTTCCTTGTCCGAAATTAGTCCTTTTTGTTCCGTTTTTAGGAAGAAAACGAGAAAACCAGCCTACTTCATGGAACCCTAAAATGATAATTCGTATGAAGTTCATACAAGCCAGAAAAAAAAGAGTTCATAAATGTTATTTCGAACGACAAGTACTCTTTTTTATAATTAGTTCTTTAATTAATTTTCTATGTAGCTTGTGTGGATTTGATAACAAGAAGATGTGAAAACAAATTATTAACGTGAAACTTGCGAAAAAAAGAAAACACTAAAGAACAAGAAACGTACATAAGTTTAGAAGATTTTTTACCTGGGGAGGGAATCTAGCGGAGGTGTAGTAAGAAAGTTGTTGAAGAAGTGAAGCAGGAGAGTCAAAGTAGCGCAGGAGGTTTGGTTGAGTAGTATGCTGCAGCTGCTGATGAAGGTAGAGTTCTTTTTGATGCAGTTGCTTACCGAGCTTCCTCCGAAGCTTTTGCTTCTCCCTTGCTTTATGGTTTTGAAACCAATAAAACACATTCTTGCCTTCAATCTTGCCATAAAGGGAGAGGTGGGCAGCGATTTGTTGAATTTGTAAAGCATTGGGAGTTCGAATCCCACTTCTGTACATCTCCTCCAAAATCATCAGCTGCTCTGGCGTTGGGCACCATCTAGTAGAGGAAGTTGACGGAGCCATGACTATACACTACTTTTTTTTGGATCGGTAGCACTCAACTCTATATCTCTTTTGATAAGAGAAGATGCGTTCAGAAGGAGATATGTATATGTATATATAAGTGGATGAATATTATTAGAGCTAGAAGCAGACACAATGCAAATTATGCAGCAAAGATATGGTATAAAGATATTAATTTATATAGTGAAGGAGAGAGAAAAGTGATGGAGACGGAGAGAGAGAGAGAGAGGTATAGAGGAAAAAGTACATAGGTCACGTTGTCATGCTGATGTTTCCCTGAGAGGGGCATTCAAGTGTAGGATTCAGTATATGCACAGACAGAGAGAGAAAAGAGAGAAAGATAACCACATAGAGAGAGAGGAGAGAGAAAGAGGGGGATGAAGTAACGAAGTGAATGAGCATGGGCGTTGCGTAGATGATTATGTCATTATCTTCTTATTCTTATTTACTTTCTAGATAGAATGAAGAGAACATGCAATTGGATTTCTTTTTTTTCTTTTTCTTTTTTTATTTATTGGTCGCAGGCTCGGAGCCACACGAAGTAAATTGCAAAGGCAGGAAAGGAAGGAATAGCAAAAGCTTTTCCAAAACAGTGAAGCAAAAATTTCTGTTCGGTCCAACCTGCTTTTGAACCGCGTGACGGTCGTTACCTAACCCTATTATATTTTCTATTAATTTCATGAATCAAATTAGGGAATTATCGCTTATCACCTTAAATTTTGCCTTTATATCATTGAGATTGAACTTTTATCAAATTTCTCTTCTAGTCAATATATGTTGATCTTTATACTGCAACAACTTTACTATTTTATCACTACTAACAAATATAAAAAGAACACGACAAATTTATAAATGATAATATTGAGTTTTAATAGACCAAATTTCTTTAGAAAAAATATCAATATTTCAATTAAGAACCGTAACATACAAATGATGTAATATAATATAGGTAATTATTAATTATTAACTTCATGTATTTGTTTATAAATTTGCAATGCTTGTTTATACAAATGGTGAAACACAACATACAAATAAGAGTAATTATAAATTTGCTGTGGTTATTTCCATAAAATCAGTCCTAATAATTAACTTCATATTTATTAAGGTTTCAGTTGGCTAGCACACTCTACCTATTCGAAGGGACATGTGATACGCATAGAAGAAAACATTATTCTTCTTCAAAAGTTCATATTGATTAATTAATATAAACATATCAATCAAAAACTGGTTTAAACAAAAAATTGCTCCTGGACCACTTTCTCAACAATGCCAGTAACCTCAAATGCAATAAACAATAAGAATAGAATAAAGATATACAAAACTTGCTATTTTCTATTGAAATATATTACATTACACAGTTTGTTCCAAATACCATATCACAGTATATCACAATATATTCCAAAAGCTGCTATTTAAGTTACTTTACAAAATAAAAGCATTTGCATGAAACTATATATTGAAGCAATTACACAGTTTATTCCAAAAGCCATGTTATAGGACTAACAGAGTTCCTTTACCAAAAATAATAATAATAATAAGCAAAAAAAGAATGTTATATCACAAGTTATACCTAACATTCAAAAGTTGTAACAAAACTAAACCAAAGTTAACCATCTTCAATAACCAAAGATGTTAGAAAACACTCTCTAATCCTCTTGCATCCACCTCTCAACATATTCTAAGTTGTACCACCTTGTCACTAGCAAAATAGTCAACTAAGATTGACAATTAATAATTTAGAATAATTTAACAATTAATAAGTTTGCCTTTATACAGTTACCTCCCCCAAATATGTTTGGTGGTTGTTGAGACATGCCATCAACTAGTGGTGTTGGGCTAGAAACATGTTGAAGACACTTGCTGAGATGGACCAGCCTGAGATGGAATAACCCGAGATAGACCACTCTGAGATGATTGTGTTTGTGAGGTTGTCTCAGTAGCATGTTTTTGAACCTTAAATAGAAATAGAAAAGCTATAAGAGAAAATAGCATATAATTCAAAAAAAAAATTCAACAAATATCCCAAATTTACCTTGCAAGTTCTCTTATTATGGTTATATCATTTGCATACTCTATATCTCATGGTGAAATTTTGGTTATTCCGAGGAGGAGTTTCATCAAGTCCTCTTCTTCTTGTCTTTTTTGGTCTCCCTTCCTTTCTTATCTTTTTAGGAGGCTCCGAATTGTTTCAGTTCACTTTTGGCCATTCTGATTTTGATCACACTTCTCATCCTCCTCAACCCTACTGTGATTTTGGATATTCTCTACAGTATTTATGCAGACTCTCTATCATTTAAATAATGTGGAGCTTTTGGTATAGAACCTTCATATCATCATCAATCATAGCTCAGTGCCACATGCATCAAATGGTATTTGAAGACAAAAAAATAAATAAAAAATAGACAAACAAACAACAAAGAACTTTTTAGTAAGTACTAAATGTAAATACAAAATTGCAAAGGAAAACTTTATGGATGCAAAATACACATCAAGATATTATCAAACACAACCAAAAAAATATTATTGAATATTATTGTATAATATGATGGTTGAATACTTCATGCGTGCATGCAATTTAATATTATGGTATAATATTACTTGATGCATCCAGTTCAATATTATAATAATCCAAGGTAACTTCGTGCACTACAATAGCTTGAGGAAGAATGTGTAGCTGATCTGCACTCAGATCAACTATAGCTACTCCATCAACAGCCTAAAAAACAAAGAAACTTATTGCTCTTCTTCTTGCTGCTTCCTGCTAATGATAGAAAGAAACAGTTTAGCTATTCTTTTCTAATCAAATAAACCATAAAAAGCATTATGATGATACTTTGTGAGTCACACATCATAACCATGTATATTATGAAGATAAAAAAAAAAAAAAAAAGTAAAATAAAACTAAAATTGTGAATTAGAAGATCAATCTTTCAAAATGAGTTAATCATCACATATGATTCGAGGTTTGCTACAGATATTTCCAACAGTATACAATTCATTCATATTCAATTACAAGTTCATACTTCAATAATTTCAATTATGTTATGATCCTTACAAGCTTGTGTTAAAATTGGTAGAAAAATGATATTTGACCTCCAAACATATGTAAGCAGGGAATCAAATCAACAATGACCAGAAAAAATCATTTTCTGCCCAACTCATCATTACCAAAAATCTGTCTAAAAAACACAATTCAAAGCATTTATTGACCCACCAAATTATTAAAATTTAAATGATGCACTCACTTATCTTCCATCACATTAATTCTCGTGTAGCCCTCACCAACCACAACCACTCCAACTTGCTTCAAAAAAGCAAGAAAAGAATGAACCATCCGGCCATCTTAATTCATCATAAACACAAACCTTTCACCGTAAAGATTACAATGAATGAATGATGGGCATGGTAGTTTTACTAGTGTTTCTCTCTACCATCTCAATACCACTAGCAACAGAACCACCACTAACAATAGTTCACCCCCACAAATAGTATTCAAAAGAAGATATATTTTTTTTTTATCAACTTTCATTATCTCCCAATTTTACAGTCAATTATTGAATACATGGAAACCCCCAATTTTCCTAAAACCCAAAATCTAAAGTTTCATTTTTTATGATTGTTTACAAAACCATTGAACAAAATCACATTGATTTAGTGTTTAACACAACCGTAATCAGATTTTTCATGCAAAATAAGTCAAAATATATGAAAATATGTCAAGAACCCTCCACAACCCTAACCAAAGCAACATGCAATTACTTCGAAGAGCCTTTGTAGTGAAGAACATCGAATTGACTTACCATTTCTTAAGATTTTGATCGATTTGCTTCAATTTGTGGTCACTTTTAATCAGATTCATTTTCTACGTACTAACACATTGCGGTTTTTAGAGTCTACCTTCAACTGGAAGCAGAAAAGGAATCGTGGGTGGGTGGGGACTGAGGAAAAATTATATTAACTTCTATTTTTTCAACTCTACAGTTGACAAAGTAAGATTTACCTTTCTGCATTCACAAAGACTAATTTGTTGTTTCACCGTTTGATACTCTTGATGTTTCTTGAAGTGAAGAACTTAAGAACAAATTTCTCAAAAATTTATGGATGGTGGAAGAGAAATTTAGTAAAAGTCTCGTATGAGTGATATAAAGACAAAAGATAGGGTAGTCAGTTATAATTATTCGAATCAAAATATCATTTCTAATGAAATACTATAAGAGGCATAGTAAACTTATTGCATTGTCTGTAGATGAAACTTATTAACATTTTGCTTGTAACGCGAGCATGATCGTTGAGGGATTTTATGTGCATAAGATATAGCTGCAAATAGCTGACATATATAGAAAGATTTACTTCATGTACTTTGACAAACATTTTATTGTACCTCCTCCATGATGATAATATAAGATACTCTTTCAAAACCCTGGAGATTTGTATGACATTTCTTTGATCAAATTAATTTATCATTCATTGATTCATGTTTCCCTCTCACTTCTGCTTTGCTTCAGAATTTTAACAACGGCACAGTAGTATGTGTGCGTAACTGTTTGATAAATTTCTCATTCGTGGATATCTTTAGTCTTCTTGTGATCTTGGTTCCTGTTCTAGAGCTAGCTTCCGTCGGCTTCCAAAACTGTTTGATAAATTCGGTATCGGCGTTATTCGTGTACATATATATATATATATCAAAATTTTCTCCATTCAGTGGTATAGTTTGCAGTATTGATAAAACTATTAGACTCATGACACTATCTGAGAGTAGAACAATAAAGCGAGTAGGTGGGTTTTGGCAGCTAATAGGTGAGGCTCTCGTCATCTCTCTTCGCTGATCCGTACATCTTATTTATATTGTGTAAACGTAAGCAGTGGACAACCATCACCAGAGCTCCCAGATTCCATAAATGCATGCAGATGAATGCTCTTGTCTTCTATTGCTGCCTTTTGCATCTCTGCATGGCCTTACCCTTCGTTCTGTCAACATTCCTAATTTAATCTCAACGGTCCATTCACAACTCAATAGCCTTTTTGTCTAAACATTCTTTTAAAGCTAATATAATTAATTAAACAAACCATTCAAGTCTCATCAAAATCCTAACCAAAAGCTTCTCCTCAATTAATTATTATGTAAAAAACCGTTCCTTTTTCTTTTAGTTTAGTAAGTTACAGAAAATATATTACCAAGTTGTCTAATATTAAATATCGTGTTCAAATTTATAAGAAAGATTAATCTCTCCACTCAAGAGTTTGATTTTTTTGAGTTTGACACTAATTCTTCTACTAATGATATCAGCATCAAACTCACTAACTAGTAATATGAAAATTTAGTGTTCGGATAAAGATATTTTATCGTTATACATATTATATATTTATCTAAAATGATTATATATATACACGCCAAAAATATTATCAATTAAATATTTTTTTTAAAAGATGGAAGAAAGATTCGAAGCCTGGTGGGCACTTTATGTGGTTCTGAAGGTAGCTAGTAGAGTTGTACGGATGATGGAGATTTGGTAAATCAACGAAATTTTCCGTAAATGGGCGAAGAAAAGGCAGCGCTAGCTATGACGTTCGTTCGGAGGGGAAAGCAAGGTCTAACCCATAACCTACCGGTATCATATGTGTCATGAATTTTTTTTTTATTTTTATTTATTTATGTATTACTCTTACCATACATACCACCATGTACCTACCGAGAGCAATTCTAAGACTCCATTGCCTGTGTAAGAAAATTAAGTGGAAATAAGTAACTATAAGATTAATAAAATTCAAAAGACACAAAGAAATAAAATATTTAACGTAGTTCAGTTTCAATTGCTTACATCCACGGATGAGGAGATACATCCACTAGATCATAAGTGCTACATCTTAGAAAGTGTTATCCAAGTGTAGGTAGTCTTAATTATAATCCTCGGTGAGTCCAAGTATCGTATCCACAGGGAGATTTTTATCAAGAATAAATGGTCTTTATTTCAATGTCCCAAAATCCAAAGCAACGGAAACGTAGATGAAATGTTGATTGGTTTTAAAAATAAGAGTTACCAAGTACGAAATTAAATTCAAGTA
>JANLJB010030304.1:0-17790 GCA_026212285.1 Bursera cuneata | reverse complement strand
TTGGTGCTTTTGTGGACTGGTTTGAGTTTTTTTGTTCCTTATATTTGTCAGAGTGAGTTTATAGCAGTACTGTCATCTCTGTTCTCAGACAAATTGCAGCTACATATTCTGTTTATGTGAATCAATTCTAGTAGGATTTGGGATTTGGTTAGCCTTCTTACCAGAACAGATATTTTAACCCCCCACATACGTAATGTTCCTTGTTCATCATTCATGGCCAAACAATAACAGTATGTAAACATCAAACCATACTACAATACGAAATTAGAACACCACTTCTACAAAGAATTGTTGGTTTGGCTCCTTATTAATTCATGTCACAAAAATTTAAATAATAGCGGCAAATTTATTGTACATACATTGTCATTTGGGCTGGCACTTCATGGCTTACCAATCTGTCCTTGACAAGAGGTGCTATGTTCACTATTTTGATCCAATTGGTGTATTTTATTTGTCATCACAAAGTAAGCCAGATTTCTGGTTTTGATTGCATGCATTATAGATGATCCTCAAAATTTGGCCGTACAGGCTGAACCCAGCAGCCCTCTTGGTTTCTTACCAGCCCTTTGTTCTCAAATTGTTGCCAGTGTGGTGGGACCAGGAACTGATTCTTCAGAAAGTCAGCCTGTTTGTTCACCAACGCAATGTCCCTTCTGCTGGTTAGTGAAAAACTTTGGCCCTTCACGTGGCACCTGTTCAATTTGAGAAAATAAGTGAATGGCATATTGTCAAGAAGAGCTAACTTACCAATTGCTCTTAACTCCAACTTGTTGTGGCTTTACTGGGTGAAGTGTGTCATGCCAAGAGAACTAGAGCAGCAAATAATGAGGTTTTTGAAATTGTTGATTCTGATTTAGAAATTGCTGTATCCATTGGCTGTGCCAAAAAAACATGGAGGATTAGCAAATATGCAAATGGTTTGTGTTGGGCCTACTTACTGGTTTGCCATCCTAGCTTGGATTTGTGATGAATATTTGATAATAATATTCTGTTAGTTCAGTATATTAGAGGTCATATATTATTTCTTTTTCTGTTACAGTTTGCAATTGCTAGGTAGTCCTTGGAAAATGTCGTGGTTCTTGTGGAGCTTAAAAATGATTTCAAGAATTTCCAAAGGTTTTTTATAGGACTGAAAGTATCTATTAGATGCTTTCTAAATCATAAATGCAATTCTATTCAACACTTCTATAATTTCACAAGTGTGCAGAAGTTTTCAAGAAATGCTGGTTTAGATTAAAACTGCACAATCTTAGCAGACCAAAGGAGCACTTCCAAACACCCACCCCACCACCACCCCAACAAAAAAAGAGCTTAAAAATGCTTCTATTGCTAATGGTGACATACTGAGTGGAGCTTAACTGGGTCCAATGATGGAATTGTCCTGCTAAAAATGAATATAAAACCTGTTTAGTAGGTGAAGATGAGCTTCCAAGTTATGGAAGCATCCTAAGTCGTTTGTCTCTTTCAAGAAAGGGGAGTTCTCCAGCCCAACATGTGAGTAAAGCCACAGTGACGTTTCACCTAGTTTCCGGAGAACAGGTGGTATGTGTTCATTGAAAAATATCCTGGGCGCCTGTGGTACCTTGTCATGAATGTTTACCACTTCCAGTTCTGCAAGCCACTCCTTAAACCTGATATTCCCAACTCATGGCCCTGAGAATGAGAATACACATGTAGGGACCACCTGCCCACTATCCATGACATCTACCCCAGTTTCTGCCATGTCATATGCACATAGTATTGCTAGTGCACTTCCTAGACTGTGACCTGTGATTGTTATGCTCAATTTCTCATCCTTGTATTGTTGTACCAATTGCTTGACTTCTTCTAAAATTTGATCTCTTGCTGAGCATGTACAGAACCGGCAACTTTTATTCTTGTTGGTATAGAGATCAAGGAACCCAGACTCTACTTTGACCCTTGGATCTGGCCAAGGGATCTTTTTCATTGAAATTGGCCTTAGAGAGTACATAAAGTCTTCTATCCACTCCAGCCTTGTCATTGTACCACGCCAAGCAATGGTTATGTCCCTCCTTCCGAGATGTGCTAACATTTCATCATTATACACTGCAACATTCCCAATCCAATTTGGTGTTTGACTCCATGGTTCAGGACATACTGATCTGTGGAAAAGGTCTGGGAGATTGAGACCAAGACACTCAAAAAACTTGCTAGGCCTATATTTGCAACTGCCAAAGTACTTGGAGAATGGTTCAGAATCAAAGGCATCATAACAAGCTTGAGCCATTTCTCCATAGCGTATTAGTTCAGATCGCAATAGAGGATCCAAGGGATCAAGCATACCAGCCCAATCATTGACACCGTGAATCTCAAGCCAAGTGTCTGCTAACTTCTTCTTGGGTTCTTTAGCTATCAAATTTCTTCATTGTCTTTGATTTGTACTGTCTTTTAAGCTCTGAAACCATGAAGTTGTCGTTCTTAGATGAGACACTACCTTTTCTAAATGTTAGTTTTCTGTCCTCTCTTCTATCTAGTCATATCAATGAAAACTTTTCTCCGATGATGCAGATTGAGTAGGATGTTTGAATGGGAAGATCTGTTGGCCTTGTCCCTTGTAGAGCAAGATCATTTTGGGTAGAGGGATAGCCATTGAATTTTTCTTTTGAGTTGCTCAAGATGGTGGTGGAAATAATGAAACAGGGACAAGCTTGGAGATTTTTGGTGGGGAACAGTGGATTAGTAATTAACACTTCTGATGATTAAACTAAATATTGTGTGATCAAGCTTTCATCTCCTTTACTTTTTTAATTATGAAAGACTTTTTGAGTATTGTATGATCTAGATTTTTCTACTCTTATAATGCAAATTTTAATGAGTTCGACGTATAGACATTTGTGTTATCTTATTTTCCTGTATATCGCTGTTGCTTACTAGATCAACCATTGAAAAATGACTTTCTGTTTAATTTATTTTCAACACCAAAGCCTTGCTGTTTGAAACATTTCAGGATTTTGTATTAGTTCTAGTTTGCTGAAGGGTAACCTGTGAGGTCTCACTTGACCAAGTTCGAAGTCATTTTTAATGAACTAGTTGCTATCAATGGCTTATATTCCTGTTTTTGTAGAATGATGCAACTTTTCTGTATACATATAGAGATAGACTATTTCTTTTTAGTATTCCAAATTCAACAATATAATATTTGTATCAAAAACCATTTTCTTATTATAGTTGTTCCTTATTTGAGAAAAAGATGTTGAGTTTTCAAAACTTTGTTGTGATGATGTTGAATTTTTTTGGTACAATACAGAAAAGCATAGTTTCTTGTTGGAAGTTTTTGGCATGAACTCCTCAAGAAGAAGACAGGTTTTGCCTGGTCAACTTTGAGTCAAGAGTTTAACAAGAAATGACTGCTTCCGTTACAATAAAAATTGATTAAATGAGTGTGTTCGCTGTGCCATTGTTCAGCATATTATTGTTGTTGCTGTTATTCTTTTAATTGCTAAAGCAAACGAATGAGTCTACTTTGTCTCAGTGCATGTAGACTACCATAATAAAATTAATTTAAAAGGTGTTCCACCTTTATAATAATCGGTGTGAGGTATGAATGCAGACACATAGAACACAGACAAACTGGGGTTACATTGAACGAATGGCTTAGTGATAAACGCATGTATTAAAGCACTCAGCATTAGTATGTTGTACGCAAAATCTAAGAGAATTTGATAAAAGAAAAAAAAAAAAAAATTTTGTGCCAAATCCAAATAACTTTAGTCATTGCTTGGTGGGATTTAGGTTTGCTTTTGCTAGGTTTCATGGATGAGTATCAAGGTTTCATGGATGAGTATCATTCTCCTTGTCCGCCACTAAAGAAAGTCCTCCTTTCCACTAACCGACTACCGGCGGAGGCTGCAGATTGCTCTTCTATGTTTACATGAAATAAAAATTTGTTGATGTGGGTACGCGGCAACAGACCAAATCTTTTGTTTTTGTTTTTTCAGCCCTTGATTTTTAATACCACATATCGCCAATACTATAATCTATTACAATGGTGCTCTTGGACTATGTAATTTCTTGGGCTTTGTATGCTCTCTTTTCTTCAAAATGGTACCCTTTTTCTTTATTAGAAGGTAAACAAAATTGTAATAAAAGAAAGTTTAAAGAGGAATTCATGTATAAGTATTTTGATGATTACTCGTAAAGAGCAATCAACATTCATTGTATTGGAAGTAAAATGGGCAGAAAGGGAGGTGGAGGTGGTGGGGCGGATGGAGACTGGAGAGGGAGCGTGGATTTGGTGGGGGCTTAATAAATTAAGAAGAGATATGGAGTTGTTGAAAGTGAGGGTGTTTGAGGAGGATGAAAGTTAATTGACGAAGGAGACTGCTCATGCCGTTGCCTTTGCCAGCCAGCTTAATCAACCACACCAATCACTCTTCCAGCTCTCTCACCCTGTTCTTTTCAACTTTAGGCCTATGACTCAGATTGAGCTGTAGATTCATGAATCCCCATTTCAACTTTAAGGCGATGGCGATGCATTTTAACAACCCCATCAAGTTGTCCATTGTTAAAACAAAACCCAACAAAACGAAGCAAAACACAACAAAACGAAGCAAATCTAATATTCATTGCGTTTGNCCCCCCCCCCCCCCAAAAAAAAAAAAAAAAAAAAAAAAAAGACTGAAACAAATCAACAAGTGAAACTAAATTCCTATTTATTATTATTATTATTTTTAATCTTCTTCCCTAAGTGTACCTGAAGTTTGCATATAAAATTTAAAAAAACAAAAATAAAAAGAAAAGCTGGCTAGCTGGTTAACTAGGATTGTGCCCAATTCTTTATTATTTAAATTTGATGGAGAGACTTTGATCTAGGAAGTTTTGGGTTCAAAATTGTTAGAAGCACAATGAGTAGGGTTTGCGAGCTCTGCATTTGTGATGGATGCTTTTTGGCTTGGCTGCGTACCGATGCAGTTGCCCAGAGTTGTAAGAAACTTTAATTGCAATTACAATTCCGAACATTTTTTCACTTTTGGGACCAAACGAAGCAGAACATGGTGATTGAACCTAATAACTCACACGGATAGAGTAAGTGATGAGACAATAGCTCAACCAAGCTATTTGTTATCATAATTACTACTATTCGATGAGCCGTTTCTTTCAATTGAGCTTTCTTCCGTATTCTTTTGAGTAAATTGATTAGTCCCATCTCCTGCATCAATCACCTTTCAACTCTCTTAAAACATTTGAATCCAAGAACTGATTATCATGTTCCCACAAATAATAGAATTTATATCTAATCTCTTTAACTGATGAAATGGATTCTTTTTTTCTTTTTTTAACCTAAGACACTTGTTATATAAAGAGCTAATTATAGCTACTTTGCAGCTTCCTTGATCATATAATTATTGCATATATAATATAACCAAGTTGTGAAATACAATTATCTCTCCATCATGAAAGATACGTATTGAGAGAACATGAGGCTGCAACACACACACAGACACTGCTGCCCGATCCAAGAAAACTTTTAAGTGATAATTAAAATATTGTGTATAAGAGAGAGAGACAGAGAGAGAGAGAGATTTGAGCATTACATAAGTTATTGAACTAAATTAAAAGTTAGTGATCCCAGAAAATTCAACTATAATGATTAAATAAACATAAACATAACATGCAGGTGCCGGGTAACCACCACTCAACATTATAAAATTTCAACCACATTCACTCTACAGCCTACATTCACCAGTCAAATGTGCATTTGCTTATCCCAAAACTCATAAACTAATGGCCATGAATGCAACCCCCATCAACATGCACATGGTCTTGTTCCCCTCTTCAATTTAATACCATTCCATCTTTTACTAAAAAACTAGCTACTGATACATAACAACATGCATTAATCTATAAACTAGTAATATTATAAGCAAATACATGATATGGAGAATCTTTCAATAGGAAAAAAATTGTAGCATTAAAATTGAAAGGAATAAAACACACAACAAACTGTGACAGCAAGGACAACAATAACAATAACAAAAATAGGTGATTACTAAACAAAGCCATTTAGCAATAAACAAGCCTGCAGACAATAGGTTAAGTTTATTGCTTCTTGTCCATTACAAATGTCTAGATCTTTGATATCTATATACCATCAAATAAAAATACAGACAACACATTCATAGCAACATGCACCCAGGTCGCTCAATCCTTCTTCTGCAACTGCTTAATTTTCTTGTTTAGTCTTCGAGAGCTAGGATGACTTAACAAGATCACCAGCAAGCCACAAATATAAATTAAGCACGGTTATGCATCAGGTTCTGCTTTTGCATTTCTCCATAGCTCTTGGTGCTGAAAAGTTTTCAACCAAAAATTAATCAGACAACGTGAAAATAAAAAGAAAGAAATTATTATTATGAGAAAAGTACATACCAAGACCAATTGCTTCTGATCCTTTCATTATGCGCAAGCGCTTGCATGAATCAACAAACATACTGTAAAAGATCAAACAAGGGTAAATATATATTTTGGGCTTGGTTCAAGTTAGTTCTAGAATTATTTAATAATATATATTCATGAATCGAGTTTCAATCTTGCAGTGCCAGCCTAGCTAGGCTAGAAGCAACGTGCAAGGAAATCTAATTAACACTGGCATTTTGTGTTGGCAATAATTGGAGTATATGGGTACCATTAATTTTAAGGTTTCTAGAGAGAGCTAGAAATGAAGAACTTACCCCCATGGAACATCGCCCACGAGCATCCAGTCGCCATCCTTGTCTTCGTAGGTCGGCACATACTCAGAACTGTTCAGAAGATCCATCAGCTTGCTCTCATTCATAAAATCTATCATTCCTTGGGCTCCATAGTTACCTTCACATATATATAAAAAATCCTTAGTTAATTAATTATATCATAAATATATATTACTTGTGATACAGTGTAACGCTAGCTAATATTGAAACAATGATAACAAGCAACATATATAATGGATTCATGATACGAAGTAACATATGTATATGTGGTTCTTGTATATATAGAATTGTTGTCTTTGTTTGTATGCAATTATTATGTACTTACCCATGGTGAAGGAACTGAACATCTTGGCCAATGCGTCAGAAAGCTCTTGGTAACTCTTGTACATCTTCAAGTCAACCTTACGAAGATATGGAGCACCGTCCATGCAAACCTTAACAAATGCTGCACTGCCGCCGCTTGTCTTCTCACCTTCCTCACTGGGGCTCTTCTGAGCCATAATATTCTTACGATAGGATCGAACTGGTGGCCAACCTACAACCTGAGCCCTGAATCCAATACAATGCATTTTATTTTCACATCTTGTTTGAAATATTAATTTCATTATGCAAAACAAGAATTAAACAGCTGGGTATTTTTTAAGAACCTAATTGAAATTACAAGAAGTAGAACATGAGCTAAGTTTGATAAAGATTAAATAGATTAAACTTATGAAAAAGGGTTTTGTCTTTTGATATGTTGTTAATTAATTAGTTGTACTACGAAATAAATAACAACAAAAATAGAAGAAATTAAGTAGATTTATAAGAAAATGAAGAAAGAAAAAAATTTACTTTGCTGGTGGTTTAGCAGGATCCTTGGTGCAAGATGGGAGGAGGTTCTTCTCTTTTGGAGAAGCATTCTTGATATTCTCGTTCAGATCCACCGCTTCTTTAGACTGAAGGTGAAGTTTCAAATCAACAGTCTCAGAGAAACCTCTTTTTCCTGTAGCCTTGGGCGTGTCAGCTTCAGTTTTGCCACCACCAGGCAATCCCAGACAGAGTTCAGTCTCTTTCAGGTTCAAATCACGCTCTGCCCCAAGCATTTTCGCCATTTTCAGGCTAACTTCCATGGAAATCAATCAGACTTTTCTTCCTTCTCCTGATATCTTTGTTGGTTTCTTTGTAGCTAACGTTTGCTTTCTTTTCTCTCTTTGTTTCTCCTCCTTTGTGTCTTCTTCTTCTATTATGTTGTGTTTTTGCTAGGGAGAGACCCAATAATATAACTGGGGCTGTTGTGTGTTTAGCTGCATGTGTATGTCATCTCAAGGTTTCAAAAGCATTGTTTCGTGGACACGTGGAGATGCTGGGAACCGTTGATCTTGGTGATGTTTAACCAAACGTGATCAAGTCGAGAACGTTATTGGGTGTCTGGATTTCTAAAGGTTTGCCGCTAGCTAGCTCGCTAGCTATGAGTTACTTTGACTGTCAATTTACACTTTTGATTATTAGAAATTAATTTCATCGGTTCCTCTGGGTCAAGGTCAAATAGCACATGCAAGCCACTGGCATGCAGCTGGTAACAAAATTATTAAGCAAAGCATATCGGCATTTGTAGCTTCACCCTCGCCTTTTTGACACTTAACGTTTATCTAATCTTACTATATGTGAAGGATACAGGAAAATAGACCACATAGAAGCATTGTATTCACATACCTTTTTATGCAATAAGTAAACTGTATATCTATCCGAGTTGATGATCATGAGGTAATTAATTAATTAAATCTGAGATGATTATTATAAGTCTAATTATATGATCATGATCAATGAGGCTTAAACTAAATTTCCTAAGCTTCTTTTGTGAAATTAAAGGATAAGAGTACACAGTATCATGATGCTAAGAAATTGATAACCATTTACTTTATAGCTTTGCCATCTTCCCTTCCCACCCCACCTTCCTTTCCATCATCAATTAATGGGGTCCGTTGGGGTTGTGAGAGGAGCTAGCATATCACACTAAGCACGACCAAATCATGTACTATATAATTCTATTGCAATATTGAATTATGTATATATATAATATATTATATATGTTCATTGTTTACAGTAAGATTCTTCTAGGAACCATCCAGTTATGCACAAACTCACATGAATCAATAATTATTATTCATCCCCTAGCTAGCTGATTGCATGTATTGTATCTCCCTAAAACTTAGCTAATTGAATTGAGTTGAGGTGGGTTGAGAGAATAATGAACAAAAATAGATGATGAACCGGTCAAGTTACATTAAGACTATAGCTAAAGGAGGGTAGCAGCGGTAGCTGCGTATACAATATTATGTTAGCGATTCCCCTGCAGGACACATAAACATCAATCAATAGCAATAATCAACATCACTCATTCTAAGCTTTGAGGCCATGGTGGTGACTTAGAGACAAGTCACATCTCTACAATAAGGAAACATCCCTAACCCTAGCTGTGCCCTTGCCCTGTCACCATCTCCCAACCCCATTCTAGCTTGTTTCTTTCTAACCTACCTCTCTCTATTGATAATTATCCAATCCCTTTGAGCTTCTCCTGCCACGTCTTCCTTTAACCTTCGCTCTCTATTTCCTTTAAAGAGTCCCTGAACAAAGCAGACCCTTTTCATCTTTCAGGCTTTGTAAAGTCCGAATCATATAAGAATACAAGAAACCTATTTTTGTAGGGGGAAACCCTAGTTAAGCTGATTCCTCCTTATCTAGCAAGGAAAGTGACTACCACTTTAGATAACTTCCATGAGTACAATAATTTTTCTTTTCATCGAACTGATCAAGGATTTTTTTTAAGTGGTCCTCGTACCCTTTTAAAGTTACCGAGTCAAAATATCATGGCATGCAATCCATGGTGGTCCTGTGGTCATTTTATGGCCACAACATTATATCCAACTTACCAGAAGAGAACCAGATCACTGTTTTTGCTGGCTCAAAAAAGTTGAAACTTGTTTAATCTGGGGACCAACCTTCATCTTTTTCTGGTTTAGCAGACTACAAATGTGTGTACTATTATGCTCCTGTACAACCATCAAATATGTTTTGTGCTGATATTTCTCTGTAATATATTAACCTTGGAAAATATCAGGGTAATTTTATACATTACAGACGAAGATGATACTCTTGAAATTAATCTAGACCAAGTTAAATTTGAAATAGAAATAGAATATAATTTCAAGGTTGCTATTTGCTAGGCTGCGGAGCTTTTGGTCTATATATGTGTTCTGGCAATATCAAAGAAACAGATCTGAAATTGATCCCTTTTGATACCTTTTGCACAGAGGAGAGACATGTCACATTAACTAACAGTGCATTACTTAATTAACAAATAATGATCACTAATCTAGTTTAATAAGCTGGTCCTACAAATGCAATATATGAGAATCTTCCCCGCAATAATATTATTCCAAATGTTGGTAAAACCTGAGACAGTGGATACCATGGTGGGGGCTGACCAGGGCACTGTTTGCTTGGAATGTCAAGTTAAAAATGCAGCCACACAAGCCTGCCTGCATGCCTCTTCATTCACTATCTTTCTCCTAACTTACGCGGTTTTCTTATTAGTATAATCATTATGCTTTCCTAATTCATATCAATTTCAAAGATACTAAATACCTTTTCAAATTTTTGTTTTCTGGGTAGCTTCAAGTCATCCACGACAAGTTCTTACGATCAAAAGTGATTCCAGAAATATACGATGCACGAAATACACCTACTCAACACTAATCAAAGTGGATACCGAATCCTGCTTAGTGGCTGACAGGAGAATCACTCAGCATTAATTTTATAAAGAGATTAGCTAGATGAAATCACTTTCTATATGCATATATTTGGCACATTACCAAAACGGATCAAACATCCGATTACTATACTTATTTTAGGTTCTGTTTGAGAGAGTTTTTATTGGTCATGTAGTGGCGTTTTTATATCTTAATTTTTGAGTATTTGATCATTTAAAGCAGGTAAAAACATTTTCTGGAAACATTTAATGAAGAAAAACACTGTATAAAATAAATACTTTTTAAAAGATCACTCCTTCTAAAGTTAGAAAAGCACTCCAAAATATCTTTGGAGTTAATGTGTTGTTTCATAGAGAAAACACTTGATTCCAAAAGCCATTTCCATAAAAGCACTGCCCAAAAAAAGCACAAGCTCTTAATTTTGTTTTTACAAGTTAGATAGATCAGAATCATTAATTACTTATAAATTGGGCAGAGAATGAACATGGGTGTACATCATAAGAATACAAAACAGTATCTATCAAGCATTTAGTAGCAGGCATATCTGCTACAACTGTAAGCACTTAATTCCCCCACCCAAATGGGAGGAGAACAGGACTTTAGATTTTAACATAGTGAAGGTTAAAAATTGCGAAAGCTTTGAATTACAGAAGAAAATTAAATGACATAAACCCCATGAAAAGGGTATTACTAAAAACCTGAAATAAATTTAAGAAAAATGGACATATATCTCGAAATTGTACAGATATGTAGAAGAGTGCGTGCTTACGGTCTCTAATTGTTTCCAGGCTATAATCAAGGGTCCCAAGCATTTAAAGTCAAAATCTATGCTCATTGCATATATGTTTTCAACAGCTCTAAAAGGAAGAGCAATTACAGCTCCCACCAGTCCAAGATTTTGCTTTCTGCTTTCTGGTACATGCTGGAACACGTAGCAAAATCAGAGTCATGTCATGTATGTATGGCCTCCTGAATATTTAAAACGTGATTGCCAATAGGTAAATTAGCCATATATACGCATCCAGAAAATATTCTACCTCTTTATTGAAATAAGCCAAAAGAAAAAATGAATTTAGAAAAGCAGGTAGATAACATCCTAGAAAAACACGTTCCTAACTGCATTTTTCAAAATTACTTTTGTTTGCGAGTGCTTTCGCCTTTCAGAAAAGTAGGATTTTGTTTCGGTTCAAACAAGATTTGACAATAATGTAAGCCCATTTCTATTAGTTCGTTAGGCCCAATTAAAATAGTCCATCGCCCATCTACCTCTCCTACCCATCTGGGGCCTTCACTGGGTAATTCAAGTTACAATAAAATAGATAATTCTAATATATGGATATGATTTTTTAGAATAACTCAGGAGGACAAGACCGAAGAAGAACAAACTGGGGCCCTCGATCGTGATGGTGCAGGTACAAGTTGGGAGTTTTCGTGCAGGGTAGCAGCAACCCAGGTGGTTGCGATGTGAAGCATGAACAGTGCTTAATGTATCGACGTGGTTTGACCAACATCTATCAATCCTAATCTTTTACCAGTCGTACTAGTACCACTGTTAATAGGGGTAAATACATAGACACCCCAAGATTTAGTGTAAGTAATAAATTCACCCATATTATTCATAAAGTAACATAAAGATCCCTATTTTGATATTTTAAGTAACTTTAAGACCCTATTTTTATGTGTCAAGACCCTCATATTTTCCAATTCTAAAGGTGTCTATGTTACTTTATGAATAACAAAAATGAGTTTATTACTTAGACTAAATATTAGGGGTGTCTATATTTTTACCCCACTGCTAATACTACATGATGATATAATTTGGAAGACTGGTTGTGGTGACTGGTGACCAAAATCATTATTTGGTGTCAATCAAAAGCTTGCCAACCTCCAACAATCAATCAGATCACCATTGCCATCGACTTCTTCTCATCCTAGATATCCAACTTAATTCCACCTTGCTGTGCTGTGTGGGTCCCCTCCCGTTCCCATCGTAACCTCTCCTCTCGTGTGGCTTCCTTTGTTGGGTCCCATCAAACTACATCATCTCACCACACGTGTAGCTTTACGTGTTTATGATGCTTCCTACTTTCTACTCCGCCTTATCATGTTCTTCTGTCCACGCCTCCGCAGGCTCCACGCGCTTTTCACTACTGCGTTTTCTGTTTACTATAAAAAAAAATAAAAAAATTAGGGTACCAAATGAATTCCTTAATCTTAAAAATATAACTCATTAGTTTTCTCAATTTTCGTATAAAATAAACACTAAACATACTTAACTTTGTTAATTGCAAGTGGAAGGAATGCCAACCACTCTTCATTGTGCAATGACCAAGCGAGCCCATCAAAGATGATACCAAATAACTCAAACGATGTGTCTTGAATGAGAGAAGAGACTCCAATTATAAAAATAATTAAAGAATTCACATGTATATTTCCTCCTAAATATTACAACAAACATTAAAGGAGATGTAACCCTTAAAATCCCAAATAGACAAAACATTTATGGAAGATAGTAACACATAATATTGAAGTTGTGACGCAATAGTCTTATTCTCAGAAAGCTAGCTACAGGTGTATAAAGGATGATCATTTATTGAATTATGTCATAACACCATCGAGATACATATTTGTTGTAAACCACAGCAGATGATGAAGGTGGGTGGGACGGGTATGTCTTGAAAACACACACGGTTTGGTGTTGTTTTTTGTGTTTGGTCCATTATAGATATATATAATTGAAAGATACTGGAAGTTGCAGGCTGTGGAGGTGCGTTATGCAGAGAAAAATGGTGGACCCTTCCTTGTGCCAAAATTAAAGGTGGTCCTCAACCTGAATCCTGCCCAAAGTTATCCAGAGGGATGAACAGTTGAACATAGAGTAGTAAGTAAGAGGAATGCCCACGGATTTAATGCTGGGAAAGCTGTCTGCTCTCCAATAAAAGGCTCCAATATTCTGTCCAATACTGGTATAGCTAGCTAGCTAGCTAGCTTCTTCTCTTTTTGGTGGGGGAGCTTCGTGATGAGTTGTTCTACTTCTAGCATGTATTAGCCTGTTAAGACCACGATGCCCTTAGCTAAGTTGTGTTTGTCACTTTGTCTAGACTTAAAGATGAAGGAACTCCTCTCTTGCTTCTTAAACTTTCACTTAATAATATTTTATGTAGTTTAGTTGTATATTCTTAGACAATGAAGCCCTATAACTGACCCTTATGTTTAATGTCGGTATATTTTTTATGTTGTTAGTGTTAGTGTTAGTGTAGTCTCAATATTTTTAAGGATAAAGTGGCCATTAGCTAACCAGAAAAGAATCAGCACCGACTTGCAGTCGGAGCAGAAACAAAGAATCCAACTTTGATAACCTGTAACAAGGGCTGCAGTGTTTGTGTTGGTGAGCACAAGGGCATGTTCTAAGTTGTAAAAACTATTTTAATAAGAGAGAGAGATAAGTAACTTTTGTTGTTATAGTTTTTACACATAAAGATAATCTTATAAAGTATTGTGTGCTTATATATTAGTTATTTGCTTCGAAAATTGTAAGATTCCAAATGGGTGGTTTGGTTTGTTGATGAAAAGTGAATGTGTAACAGGTTGCAAACTCAGACGTTTTGGATTCAAGAGGCAGATTTCCTTTATAGTGTCTCCAGTTGAGAATGAGAAAGTTCCAAATAGGAAGACACATTATTTCACTTTATGTGTCTATCTAGCTACTTTTGGCTAACAACAAATTTCAATGACCACCCAGTTTGAGTTTTATCACTTTCATGCATGGATATTGATGAATATTTGATTTAACTTATCTATCTAGCTAGCCAACGGAAATGCCATAACATCTAAGTCAATTTAGCAAAGGGGAAACATGGCAGATTCTTCATTAAATTTGCTCTTAAGCAGGGTCGACCAGTCTATATCTTGAAAGACGTATATAGCAGATAGACTTGAAGATTAGCAAATACGTGCAAAAGAGTTTCAATGCTTTTGTGTGGTAAGTCTCATATCTATCAGTATCATTACTACACGTCTCATGTCTTAAAATCAAACATTTAAATCAGATTCTTTGTGCACCACAAATCCCAAACACTCCAATGCATGAAGTAGTTCTCAGTCAAAGCTTGCCAACCTGCCATACCAACTTGCATTCAACTCCATTGATGGGTCATTTCACATCGCACATACGTCCAACCTCGAAGCTTTTGTGGATGGAAAATACGAAAAGATACCTAAAACCAATTCATTTGTTATGCATCACTATCCCGCAATGCCAAACTGAAGCTTATGCACCACCAATGCAAGCTAACAGACAGCTTTAATTTTATTGCCATGCTAGCCTGTCACAGACCACAATATTCAATAGATTTTGACCAATGTTCCTGTCCATATTACATCGCTTGAGCAAGAACGACAAGAGAACGTGATCCCCTATAGCCATGGACACATAAACAGCTAAATTTTTTCGTACTATATACATGTTTGATTCCTTAAAGTTAACCCTCTAAGATTCTATAAGATAAAATAATACCGAATGAACCGTACTGCCAAGTTATTTCGAAGTAATATACGTACAAATTATATCAAATAACAAATGCCTCGTTACAAACTTGTTAGCACGAAGTTTTATTATTGAAGAACTTGTGGTACGTAAAATTTAACAATCAAAGACATTATTGATCACTAGCTATCGTACTATGTTTAAAGGTATGAGTACCCCATCCTGCATTAATTTGTTCGTCTATAGCAAGTAAAAGGAAATCTAGCAACGATAGTTAACTTCTTTCTAAAAAGATTCAAACATATATATTATATCAAAGATCTCTCTTCCCAGAACAAGAAAAGAAAAGATCATATATTCCTGTAATAAGCTAATTCATAAGTTTGTAATAAGTTTTCAGCAAAAAGGCCCCTTAATTACATTACAATGGCAGAAGCCCGTGTCTAGGTAGCTTTTCCCAACTTTGATCGATTATTCTATTTGGTTGCCACACTCCTCTCATGATGTGAAATCCCTGTGCCGACAACGCAATATTAACCAACCAGGAGAAGTCTTTAAAGGCTGCTGCTTTGAATTCAACCGAAGAAAAGATAGAAATGAAATCAATGTGGTGTTAAGTGTGTTATCTCTCCCTCAAACAGAAGGTCGTTTTGAAGTTGAATGGTATACATTTATAACTTTTCAGTGCGCACGAGCGAGGTAGAAATGGACCGCTGGCCCCCCCAATTTTGTTCATCATTTTGTATGCTATATAAATTAGCATCCTATGCACACATATAGTTCAGATCAGACCAATGGACAAGGTGGGACTCCAACCAGTGAAGACGAATTAACCAGATATTTCAGTACAATCATCCTATTCTATATATAATGTTGCTCATGATTTTGCAATTGTATAGATATGCTTATATACTCCAGAAGCTCCAAAATCTGCTGAAAATTTATTTAAGGTTGTTAATTAAAAGAAACGCAGCATGTATAATTCTTATACATTAACTTTTGTAGATGGAACCTCATTTTCCATATTAATTTTGTTTTAAGCATTTCTCATTTGAAAATGATGTCAATAGGAAGACATGAAAATATTCATTGATGTAACAAAAAGAAAGCAGAAAATTTGCTAAATTCAGGAGTAGTCCCACCCAACGCAGAGCAGGTAGTACCCATTGAAATTGGTACACCAAACTTTTCATAATCAGGAGGGATTATACTACAAGGAGTCAATCGCTAATGATTAATTTACAATCTTGAAGGAATTGAGCAATTAGAGAGAAATTAATTGTCATTTTCATGATAAGAATTCGAGTTCTATTTTGCTACCTTGATACTTCATTAAGATATGATTTTGATTGCTTTGGCAGTCAGGTAGTTTAGGCAACATATATACTTTCTCGTTACTCAATATTTATAAGGTGGAAATTCAATTGTAACATTATAGATGTAAGAAGTTGGTCAAACAGCATATAATGGTAATTACAGGAAAGAGGTTAATTAATTTAATCAATTTAAAAAATAATCAAGGTCAAACAAAGTTTGTTATTTAAAACATTTTCTTTGAAGAGATAATAAGATTTAGAAAAATACTTATACCAACAACAAATAATTATTTGCAATAATAACTATTAAGAAGTTAATTATATTTTTATTTTTATTTTGTAAGTAGAATAAACGGTGGGCTGACTATTTACACATCCCACATGCCATGTACCCCACAGACTAGAAGACCTAATTCGAAAAAAATTGAGAAAAGAGGCGAAATTCTGGTGCCCACATGCCCATGCTCTGCCCATACCCAACAACCAAAGTGGACCCATTTCACATGGGAATGCTCCCCGGCAATGTTTCCATCTGAAAAGTAGAAATGAAGGGTCCTGATTTCAGTCCCACAACCCCCAAAACGCATCTTGACCGTCCCAAGTCTTTCCATATGGGCGGCTGAGCTTGTCCAACCTTTGTCCCCCTAATCCAAGAACAAGTTGCCTGAAAGTTGCTGCCATTGCTACCGACAGCTTAGCTTGCCTTTGTCCATAATTCATGCATTGAGATGAGAGAATAACTTCAAACTTTCACTTAACTCTCCCTCTTTTATACCCTCCTTTTCTGACCTTTTTCATATCCTATAAAACCACCCACTTTTGCATTCACATTTCCATTCCTCTCCAATACAAACCAAAATTCATATTCATACATTCGCCAAATCATATCAAATTTCGCTCCAAGGAAGAACTACCTGGAATTTGGAAATAACAATAATGGAAGGCGCTGCAGCAGCTGTGACATATCATGAGAATGATCTCAACCTGAAGGCCACTGAGCTAAGATTGGGTTTGCCTGGCACAGATGTTGAAAGTGATCTCGAACAAACACTTTCAACTGCTAGAAACAACAAGCGTCCATTGCCGCACACCGCTGATGATTCTGCTGCTGAACCCAAATCTGACGAAGCTGCTCCTGTTGCCAAGTAAGTTATTTATCTATTTTATATAAGATATATGGTAGCTGTATTCAACGTCTAAAGTACTCATGTAAATGTGTTTTGACATGTGTAGAGCACAAATAGTGGGGTGGCCACCTATTCGATCGTATAGAAAGAATAGCTTACAGCCAAAGAAGACAGAGGCTGAGTCTTCTGGGATTTACGTGAAAGTAAGCATGGATGGAGCACCCTACCTCAGAAAGATTGACCTCAAGGTTTACAAGGGCTACCCAGAGCTGTTAAAGGCTTTAGAGAACATGTTCAAGTTCACCATAGGTAAGAATATTTTAATTTTCATCTTCTTTTTTTTCTCCTTGTTTGCTATATATATATATATATATATATATATATATATATATATATATT
>JANLJB010030303.1:0-22881 GCA_026212285.1 Bursera cuneata | reverse complement strand
GTAAACACAGAGAAGCATGAACACGAAGTTCTGCATCCTTGTATTGTTAACGAGAAATAACTATAAAAAACTGAGGGAGCTCTTTACATCACGAGACTCACGTGATTGTTTGAAGGGGATTATTGAAAAATAACTAAATTAAAAAAATCTTTAAGAAAAGTAATTTATTTTAATAATTTTTATATTCATTAGTCAACTTTTTTTAACGGATAATTAATGAATAATTAATCATTTTAACAGATGATTAACATATGATTAATAGATAGTTGATGAATTGTTAACGAGTTGACAAATTGATCAGATAAAAAAATTATTGAGATAAATCCTTTCTGTTTAGCTTCTTTAAAACTGACTATTTCTCAATAAACCCGTTGTTTGGAGCACGATAGAGATTGACCACCTTATCTGCTACGTTACGTTGGATCCACAAAGGAGACAAAATATGTCTCCCCCACCACTGTCAACTTCACCTTTGCCCACATGATTTGACACATTACGCATTGCACATTACACTTAGATTGAATTAGAGATCAACGCTACACAACACAACCCAACTCTTGTTAAAAGACAAGAAGCCCTTCAATTTGTTCAGAGGAATCTCACTATGCATGCACTGAACAGTAGATTATGTCAATAAACTACGCCATCGATAAACTGCACCAAACTGCTGTATTATTATGTGGGTTTGCTGTGTGTATTGCTAAATAGGTAATATTGTTCCCTACAGCTAGTCAATATTGCGACTGTTAACCCTTCTGTTTGATTTTCTATGTTCGTTCAAGTAGATGAAATACTTAGGTGTAGTTGTTTGTGTATAACATTCTTTAATGTGAATTATTAAGGAATCAGTGTGGTGTGTCTCAGATCTATCATCTTTTCTTACATGAAGTTTGATCTTGTAGCCTTGTATAGAATTTTCAATTGAAGGACCCAAGCTGAACCAAAGTGCATGAATGGTTTCTGTGAGTTTTTAAGAAGTTGTTTGTATTTGGTTGCTATTTCTTATTGCAGTTTTTGATTATCTGCTCGTTAAAGTAAATTTTCTTATCGGGGTCTATGAGTTAGAGATATTTTAGTCAGCGATCAGCGATTGGAGTTTTTTCTTGTGATTTTAGATTCATGAGACACGTAGGGAAGTTTTGATTGATTTTGGATTTAGGTTGGATAGCTTTGATACAGAGTAGCCTAGAAGTTGAGGAACGGTTTCATAGGCTGGTTGTTTGAGACTTCTTTAATAACAACTAATCTTGACTGCCAAATCTTTCTGGGAATTCCCCATTTTGCAGTTTAGGCATTTTTAAGGACAACCGAGGGGATTTTTCGGGATATAGTAGATATATTTTGATCTTCCAGAAAAATCTCAGGTTCTAAAGTTCAACTTTTGGTTACTTTGTGCTGAAGATTTGGCTAATGAGTCCTTTTTCATATTCGTAGTTCTGGATTGAGAGAAACATGTCCTGAAATTATTGAGAGTGTTATGAAATATAGCACTTTGTTTTTCAGGTGAAAGATTTGAGTTAATTTGATTATGGGGAACAATAGGACCGTAGTCTGGTTTAGAAGGGACCTCAGGATTGAGGACAATCCTGCTTTAGCTGCTGCTGCAAGGGATGGTTGTGTCTTTCCTGTCTATATATGGTGCCCTAAAGAAGAAGGACAATTCTACCCAGGTCGAGTATCAAGATGGTGGCTAAAGCAGTCTCTTTCTCACTTGGGACAATCCCTAAAGTCTCTTGGCGCTGAACTTGTGTTGATCAAAACCCAGAGTACTCTTACTGCTCTTTTGGAGTGTATCAGTGCCATTAAAGCCACGAAAGTGGTATTCAACCATCTTTATGGTATGTTATTGACAGCTTTTTCCAAATTTTGTTGATATGAACCTTTTGATTTCCTATTTATTAAGAAGGCATGTTTAATTTTGTATTCCTTATGTCATACCCTTTTCTGTATTTTATAAATCTGATGTAATTTTAATAAAATTAAACTTCAATGACCCTTTTTGAAGTGAAAATCTTTACAGTTTATTTTAATAAGATCATAAAATATTATAATTATACAACCAATTATTTGGTTGAAGCTTCTGCTGAATTATTTTGCTATTGAAATTTACATACAAGTTCTTAGTATTAAAGATAATGGATCAGACATAAAGAAATATAGTTTATTCCTGCAACTTGATGGATGTTCGGCCACCTTTGTAAAGGAGAAGAAAGCAACTTATAGATAATCCCTAGGCATCACTCTAAAAGGTACAAGCTTTTTTCTTTGTAACTGGAAGTATAATTATGAAGAGGTGAAACTATATAGTTGAGCTTGGAAATTGACAATAGCAAATATGGTTTCAAGTTTGAGTTTCTAAAACATCCATTCTCTCTCTCTCTCTCTCTCAGTTGCCAGATAAATATTAACACTGCATTGCTGCACAAAATTGAATATCTGTTACTCCACAGTTTAAACTTGTAAAAAGTAAATATTAAGAACATTTCATAATATTGAAGGGTAAGGGATGTTATCATTGAACTAAGGAGCAACCACAATGGAGTGTTTATTCTCCTCTCTTTCAGTGTCTCCCTATTGAGAAGATTATTTGTTAAGATGTTGCAGTCATGATCTAATTCCTTGTATTGTTGTACCCTAGATTAGGATCAAAATGAAAAATACTGATTCTTTGTATCCTTCACCGCTCTGATTCTTGATCATATATATATGTGTGTTCCTTGAAACATAGGCCGATGGAAATGTGTTCCAAGATTCTGAAAATTTATATGCCACAGCATATCTCATGTCTACAGAACAACCTTTCTACTTATAGTTAGTTGGAGTTAAGCTCTATATTGGGTCTTGGAGGACTGGCAAGTTCCTTTATAAAAATTATGTTTTGGATTTCAATTCTCTCAAATTTTTGTTAGATGATTAAGTGTTAATGTTTTTCTCTTCTTTTTTGTTTTGTTTCTTTTTGTCTGCTACTTCTTTATATCCCAGATCCTGTCTCGCTTGTTCGTGATCACAGCATCAAAGAGACACTGGTGGAGCTTGGTATTTCTGTACAGAGCTATAATGGTGATTTGTTGTATGAACCTTGGGAAATAAATGATGACAGTGGAGAAGCTTTTTCAACTTTTGATGCATATTGGGACAAGGTTTTGCAAATGCAAATGGAACCTGTTTTGCTTCTTCCTCCATGGTGTTTGGTGCCAGCAGCAGGTATAGTTTAAACTGCTTATAGGGTAGTTTAGTCTGGTTCTTGATAGCACAAATCCATTGTTTATTGGAGGCTACTCTACCTTAAATGCCTGTATAAAATTGGAAGATCTACTTTTGTTTGGACAATGTATTTACTGGCAGTATTATAGTCCTGGTTTTCCTCACAGAATTTTTCCTTCTCCAAGAAGTTTTATGTATGAATTTATTTGTACGTTTTTTAGTTTGGATGATATTCTTAGTTATTGGATGCATAATGGGAAATGTATGGTCCAATATTCTGAAAGAAAGAGAAACATCATGGTCCTGGTCTTCAACTTAAAATTCAACTTGGCCCCGAATATCTTATACTTAGGAGTATTTGTGCATTAATCTATTGATGATTGTGTCAAGGAGAGCAAGGATGAGTGCTTACAAAGAAAATGCTTGATCTGAAAATTTAGCCTGAGTTGAAAAGTTTTTCTTAAGAGTACTCATGAGTGAACAGTTGAAAAGTTTTTCTCTGTCTCTGAGCTGAAAAAATACCTCTACATTGTGGGCTTGGTCTTCATCTTAGAATTTGACCTGCCTCACAAAATTGTATACTTACAGAAGTCTATGCATAAAGGTTTGCACAAATCTATTATGTTTATGGAAAGAACAGGGAGAATGAACTATATCAAGGACACATATGAATATATGCATGATGATCGACATGGACAGGAATATTGAATTGTTAATTAGTTTTTCTTTTTTGTTTATTACAGGAACGATTGAGAAATGTTCTATTGAGGAGTTAGGTCTTGAAAATGAATCTGAAAAATCAAGTAATGCCTTATTAGGAAGAGGATGGTCTCCAGGTTGGAGCAATGCTGATAAAATTATGACTGAATTTGTTGATCAGCACCTCCTTCACTACTCAAAGAATGGACAAAAGCTTGGAGGGAACTCAACTTCACTTTTGTCCCCATATCTTCATTTTGGAGAGCTAAGTGTGAGGAAAGTTTTCCAATGTGTGCGGATGAAGCAGATACTATGGGCAAAAGAAGAGAACTTTGAAGGGAAAGATAGTGTAGTACTTTTTCTTAGGGCCATGGGGCTTAGAGAATACTCCCGTTATCTTTGTTTCAACTTTCCATTCACTCATGAGAGATCATTGTTGAGCAACTTGAAATATTTTCCATGGGATGCTGAAATGGGAAATTTTAAGGCTTGGAGACAGGGTCGGACTGGTTACCCATTAGTGGATGCTGGAATGAGACAGCTTTGGGCTACGGGTTGGATACACAACAGAATAAGAGTAATTGTTTCAAGTTTTGCTGTGAAGTTTCTGCTTCTTCCATGGAGATGGGGAATGAAGTACTTCTGGGATACACTCTTGGATGCTGATTTGGAAAGTGACATCCTTGGTTGGCAGTACATCTCTGGAAGCTTACCAGATGGACATGAGCTTGAACGTTTGGACAGCCCAGAGGTATGTCAGTTTTCCTCATTTACTAGAGTAATGAATATGCAACCGAATCAAGGATAATCTCATGCAATTCTATTGAATTTTGGACAAAGAATTTCAAATTCATGCTATACCCGACATGTCCAGAAACTGACTGTCTATATATATATATATATTTTGGGAAAGGGGGTCAAGGTCAAATTCAGATTGCTTGAGTTTGGTGTAATTTTCGATCTAACAAAACAATTTGACATTCTCTGTCATTTGATTTGTTTGTGCAACTGATTCTTTCCATATCTGCTTTTTTTATGTATAGGTTGTTGCATAATGACACTGAGATCCTGCATAAAATATAAACATGACATGTATGTTTTACTTACATGAAGTGTGAAAGTTGAGTTTCATTTTTTGGTTGAAGTTATTGAATAGTGGACATCTTGTGTGAAATTGAATCAGTCAGTTTGTTCTAAATACACATTTAAATAAGCTCAGTATACCTTTGATATAGTTGTTTTAAGACCTCTGTGTTTGCATCTCATTATTCTGAAATTTGGGAGTCAGATTCAAGGATCCAAATTCGATCCAGAGGGCGAGTATGTGAGATACTGGCTGCCTGAGCTAGCTAGAATGCCAACTGAGTGGATCCATCATCCTTGGGACGCACCCATTACTGTTTTGAAAGCTGCTGGGGTGGAGTTGGGATTAAACTATCCAAAACCTATAATTGATTTAGACTTAGCTAGAGAACGTTTAACACAAGCAATATTCAAAATGTGGGAAATGGAAGCTGCTGCAAGAGGTGCGAACTCGAATGGGATAAATGAAGTTGTTATTGATAATTCCGATGGTATTGAAACTTCAGCCATTCCAAAAGTTGTCTTAAGGGAAAAGACTCCTTGTCCTACTACTTCATCTAATGACCAGAGGGTACCATCAGTTCAAAATGGCAAGAAGGATTTACCTAGTAGGAAGAGACCAAAAATTGTGGAAGAAGAAAGGCCATACCCAGATAAATTACATAATTGTGACAGTAAAGCTGGCACCTCAAGAGCCGATGAAGACTTGTGTTCCACAGCTGAATCTTCAGCAGCTCAACAGCGGACCACAAGGATTATTTCATTTTTAGTTCCCCAGTGTTATTCTCCATCAGAAGTAGGGCCTTCACAGGAGTATCAATCTTCTGAACTCAAGCGACCATGGAGAGAACAAATTGACATGGAACAGAGTTCAAGCAAAGATGGTGAGTAATTGCAGTTACTTTGCTGTTACATAATTGATGTTTCTTGGAATTTTCAAATTCGTCAATGTACAATGGAAGCTGCAAAATATGAAGCCATTAGGCTGCTAGTCTGTCTAATATGTGTTAAAATTTGACAGACCAGAAGCTTGAAACCTTACCTAAGGTATTTTCAAAACAAACAAGATGATAGGAAGTTTATTCACATGTAATATGTCCATTTCAAATTTCTTAGATACAAATTCATGGTGCGCAATAATTTGTTAAATCATTATAATTAATATATTGATGGTAAAGACAGCATATTAGACTAGTTCGCTACAGCGTATAACATATATGGGAAATCTTGTTGAATTTAAATTCATTCAAAGATGCCGGAAAGGCCCACCCTTGATCCTCTGGGTTTCAAATTGAATAAGGCGATAAACTTCTCATCGTATGCTCAGGTGAAAATTAAACCGAAACATGGTTTGTTGCTGTTGATTTTAGCTGAATCCTCATCCTTCTGTAACTGTTATTTGTTTTCATTAGCTACTGTTTAGAACAGGTCTTGATCATACATGAAGCTTTGCTACATCTAGATTTGCCCTTGAATATAATTGAGTATAAATATCTTATGGATAGGATTTTTAAATTGAAATTTTTGACTTAATAGTACCAACTCACACCATTGGATTAAATATGTTGAATGGTTAAAAATTTAAGTCAAAATTTTAAATTAAAAGATCCCAACTCATATTTTATTTTTATATTACATATTACTTTGCCGAGTCAAAGCACAACCTTTCTGTTTACTTTTCTTGGTGCTTAAGTTGTGTATTGTGTTTCTGTTGGTCTTCCTTCCTCTAGAACAGACTGCCGGAATGTGTTGACATTTATAATAATTTTGTGCTTGATCTTCTTTGTAAAGAGTGCTTGATCTTGTTCTATTTGCTTTGTAAAACAAGTTTTAAGTACTTACAAAAGAAATGGAACAGAGTTGTGAAGAAAATGAAATATGCATCAATTAAGGTGGTGTTGTTAGATGGAGATGCATCATTATGGTTGCAGTGTTAACATTGTATCTAGCAGTGCTTCAGTTCCATATTACAACAAGATCTTAAAAACTGATTAAAGTTATTCCTGAATATGTCCAATTTTCAAAATGGAGGACAACTTATTTTGAAGGCATTTCTTTGCGGTTAAGGAGTTATGATAAGCCCTGGATTGTTCTTCAAATGCTTCTTCCCCCAAATTCTCCATGACAAAGTTATAATGCTCTGCGAAAATCAGGTTAATCTGATTTTAGGAAAAGAAGATCAGAATCCTTTTGCGTTGTAATGGGGGCTTTATATATACATGTTAATCAAGTTGGCTTTTTATAGTAGATTCTACATCAGTGTTTTGGCTTTTTAATTATTATCATTATTACTAAAACCTTTGTGACTGGTTTATAACGATAATTATTTGAAATTTTTTTTATTTTTCTGAATTTGCAGGAGCTAAGGGATATTAATGCCAGAATTATCTATAAATTTCTAGGCAGCTGTATTTGAATAAAGTAGAAAGAGCTGGTCAGTGTCTAAATGCTGCAGTTTAGTACTCTCTGCCATTGCAAGATTACTTATGTGTTTCCTTCTAAGTTTTTGTTCTAATTGGCTGATCACATATCCCTGCTTTTTTTCTCCATCACTTTTCAGTATAGAACAGGTTTCAAACTTATTTAAGTGCATTTTTGTTTCTTTTGTAATTATTGTTCTCTATGGATGAGTCGAAACTACGTGATTCTCACCATACACAACTGTACTGTGTAGAGAATATTGAAGTGCCTTATCTATACTCTTTATCTTCTCTTTGGGTGCATGCATAAATGTAATTAGGATTCATCATGCTGTGCAAAGCTATGCTGTCTATGTGATGAATGTTCTGAAATGAGTATTACAGGCAATAAAAAACTAGTGAAATATATTGGCATGAATAATGGATTGGCAATGAAACATTTCATATCAGCAGATCAGTAGAGTAGGGATGAATCTTACATTATCGAAGAACTCTTACGTTATTGCAGGTTATCTCTCCATATCTGAATTGACTGTGTCTGTCAGGTCTTGAAACATGCCCCTTGAGTCCTGAAGCATACCAGGGCAATCATGCAGTTAACCAGGTCACATTAGGTTTAAATTAATCGAGAAGAAAAAGCCAAGAAGGCAATTATCTACTTTGTCATCAGCTTTATCTGATACGTGTTAAATATCCCGAAATTTTTTATGCTATGATCGTCTTGTTATCGAGTCAGTTACTTAGAATCTTCACTAAGTTGACAGCTGGAGATTATTATTGTTTTGTTGGTATCAGAACGTTGTTTTGTTTAAAACAAAGCCGCCGGCCCAAGGACAAGGTTAAAAAACTGTTGTCTGTGTCGATGATAGTAGTGGTATTTTGCACCCAAATGCTACAGACCACGCCACCACGCTGCATGCGCATGGTTAGTATAGTAATTGACGATGAAGTCATAGAAATATAGCACGGTTGAATGAGTCAGCGAGTCACCATCACATTTATCCAATACGAGATTGATTGTATTTGTTTAATGATCCAAAATAGCTAGTTAATTAATCGATCAGATAGAGTGTATTTATTTAATAATCCAAGTAGTTAGTTAATTAATAAGAAATTAAAAAAAATGAACAAAATCAAGCAACATGTTCGAAAAATAATCCCAAGTATTAGAAGTTTTAAAACGTCATAAACTTAATTAACGTGTGCTTGGTTCTTTTTTTTTTTTTTAATCGGTCTTTGTCGGTTTTTGAAGCTGAAGAATCAATGCGTTCGAGAAAAATATATTTAATGTCGAGCATTATTATAAAACAGAGTAAATTGTTGCGAAACTTATTGGGCTTCGACTTGTTTCTTGCTCTGGACTGTGTATGCCAAACGTAACTTCTTCGAACTCCCATATCTCAAAAGCAAGCAGGTCTTGATTTTAACAAAGAAATTGGTCTTGTACCATGCAAAAGATCACTAAGCAGTAAACAAATATATATTCTGTGTGATTATTTGTCGGCTTATGAAAGACAAAAGAGACAGTTGGACTTGGACCATACTGAAGTAATAACCTTTTTTCTACACAAAAAGCTATAAATTAAAATAAGAATTCAATGAGATCCATAAGTTAATCAATTTGGTCATTGCGCAGTGAAAGATATTTCTAACCTGTCTAGCACTATGTTGAGTGGTCCAAAGCATGAAAGCAGTGGGCGGCGGGGCGCAGCATGTAGGTATGGTTTGTGACTGTCCTTGCTTTGTACCTTACTCTGTCCGGAACGACTCCCGTGGTGTATTCCTAACGTAAGAACATAGATTTGTTAATCGTTACAGCCCTTAGCTGCATCCAAAAGTCAATTAAAAAGCAAGCCTCATACTATCATCTTTCTCGGAAACTTCTGTTTACAAATTGCTTTTGGCCATGAAGATCTTGCATGGTCCCCCCACTACTTAATTTCCAACTAAACAAACGCTTTCGGCCTCACATTGTTATTTGAAATTTAAATTCTTTGTCCGTGCATAGTTGGTGGCTTTCTACATTGCCTACCATACAATTAAACACGCAATTAACTAACTTTAGTTGAAGTTGTGGCGAAGAATTGCATAAATAGACCAAAACCTACAAAAGAGCATTTGAAAATTGATCTATCTTTTTAAAATTTAACACGTCCAACAATATATCTCGAACAATATGAAACACGATAACATCCTCTGAGTATCGGATGATATCGAATATTTAACAGATCATGGTGTTTAATTTTTTTTTAAATAAATTATATTTTAATCAAAATTTTTAATTAGGGTCAAAATTATAAAATAAATCTCCCAAATTTCTTCGAGGAACTCGAGTGCTTTCCTGGATGAATCACAAAGCATTAGAAGTGTTTTGTTTGGTGGGTTCTTGTCAAGAAAAAAGGCATGGGTGGGCCTCGACTCAACAAGCATTTCTCTTTTTATTCACTTTATCGTTAGTGGCGACTTTCGTAATTTTAAGAGAAAACTGGGGCGAAAGCTACACCAATCTTGTACGACACTTTTTCCTCATCCAAATACCTGACCAACTGTCATGAAAGGACTGCAACAGTACGGAGTCCACGCCTCCATACGACACCTATGAATGGCAAACTCGTAATATACCCACAAAACCCGACCTGATTCAAATCCAACGGTTGTCAGCTCACCGCATCTCCACCCGTTGGATCCAACACAACACATGCTATACGCTCATTGGTTCGTCGATGAAAACGAATATTCGGAAAACATTCTTTAAAGCTTCTCGCTTATTAGAAACTCCTCCATATATTTCGCAAACCAACACAAAAAAACACACACTCATTCATTTGACCTGACTCATGACCGAAGCGTTGAAAAGAGACTACCAAGTCTGCGAAGAGATCGGCCGGGGACGATTCGGCACCGTTTTCAGGTGCACCCCACGAGTCTCAGATGATTCCTTCGCCGTCAAATCCATCGACAAGAGCTTAATCTCCGGCGACTCACTTGACTCCCAATGCCTCTTGTCGGAACCCAAAATCCTCCAGTTCCTCACTCCTCACCTTCACATCGTTCAAATCTTCGCCATTTACGAAGACGAGTTTCATCTCCACATGGTTCTCGAGCTCTGCGAATCGCAAGATCTGTATAAACAGATTATCGACAAAGGCATTCTGTCAGAATTGGAGGCCAAGTCGGTAATCACTCAAGTTTTCCAGGCGATCTCTCACATGCACAGCTTAGGAATTGTTCATCGCGATATAAAGCCGGACAACATACTATTTTCTGGCGAAAACATTGTGAAAATCTCCGATTTCGGCTCGGCCGATTTTTGTAACAGCGGCGAGCTGATGAGAGGAGTGGTAGGCACGCCGTACTACGTGGCGCCGGAGGTGTTGGCGGGGAGAGAGTATAACGAGAAGGTGGACGTTTGGAGCGCAGGCGTGGTTCTGTACATAATGTTAGCTGGATTTCCGCCGTTCTACGGGGAGACGGTTACGGAAACTTTCGAGGCCGTGTTGAGAGGGAATCTTAGGTTTCCAAGTCGGGCTTTCCAGTCGGTTTCTCCTGTGGCTAAGGATTTGCTCAGGAAAATGCTTTGCAAGGATGTTTCTAGAAGATTCTCAGCCGACCAAGTCCTGAGTAAGTACACAAACACAAGTTTTCTGTTTCCTTTGAGAAGTTGCTCCGTGTTTAGCTTTGCAAAGAATGGTATTCCCTTATTTTTTTCCATTTATTTCAGAAAATATTATTAAATTAAAATATATTTTAAAATTTGGAATATAATTTGATTCCAAAACTATTTTAAAAATTGAAATGAATTATTAATGTTCAATATTTATGTGGCTGTGCAGGACATCAATGGATAACAAGTGGAGGAGTGACTGATCTGATCACTTGAAGAAAGCCAAGCAGAGCAGTATATAGAAGCATCTAATTATAGTTTTAAATATATTTACATATAAATGTACTTGTAAAGCTCATGGTAGTGTACATATTTAAGAGTGAGTAACTGGATTAAAGATGAAAGCTGATGTCTTGTTGAGCTTTTGATCTGAAGTGAGTTGAGAGTGAGAGCGAGAGAGAGACCGTGTGTAAAGCGTTGGTGATAGAGATACGCGTGTTTCGCTTTATGGGACTCATGTATGGATGGATGTTATGTTATGATATTGATAATGAAAATTTCGGAGTTTCCCATAATTATTACCACTCTTTGGTTGATGATCCTTGGGGGTTTGATTTGAAAGAATCACTCAGATAAGCTAAGCATTCGCGCTTAGCTTTGGGCACACGCTATGCTACAATTAAATGAAATGAAATGTCCATTGGCGTAACCAAAGAGGTAGAATGAAATAAAAGGTAGGAGCTTTTCCTTTTGGTGCCCAACCTGTGCACGAGAGGTTAAAATTGGTTTTGTAATCGTTTTCCACCAACAATAATGGTTGTGGGCCTTCGAGGCAGGTAACTGATAAGTGCTGATCTACCAAATGACTTATCGTATTGCTGTTTTTGTCAACTTATTAGCTAGCAGACTGGTTGGATTTCAAGGTGAAGAGAGAGAGATGCCATTTATGTATCAAAGTTTGATAGACTGTAAATAAAGAAATGAGATGAGTCGTGGCGTGCTCAGAAAGCTTGGGCCTTCAGTCTTGAGCTTGGTTAATGGTAGGAGTGATCTGAGTCTGACAATGGCAGTCTGTTGCACGAGAAGAATCAAGAAAGTCATGAATACCCGTAAAAGACAAAATTGACCTTCAGCTATGTTTTCCTCAAATTTATTAAATAATAAGCAACCGATTCTTCCCGTTCCGTACCTATAAGAAATTAAATATTTTATTAGAATTATACACTATTAGATAAGTCAATTTTTTTTTATTTTTTAAGAAACGAATTTATATGTAATATTCCAAAATTAAAAAAAAAATACAGTTCCCACGAGATCA
Source organism: Bursera cuneata (assembly GCA_026212285.1). NCBI lineage: Eukaryota > Viridiplantae > Streptophyta > Magnoliopsida > Sapindales > Burseraceae > Bursera > Bursera cuneata. Next base: position 10,553 of record JANLJB010030303.1, on the reverse strand, counting down.
ATGAAACTCATCTTATGAAAATAATCTTATTTTTAAACATCTTTTTAAAAGGATATTTTTAACTTTTTAAATGTCATAACTTTTTATTCGATAGTATTATAATTTGATAATACAATCTAATCATTTATTTTTAAAATTCGTTTAAAAATAAGATTGTTTTTAAAAAAAAAACTTCCATGATAAAATTGAATTCAGTAATCATTTTTAGCACTATCTTGGTAATATTTCTGTATTATATATAACCTTATAATTAATTTTTTTTTTTAAAAAAAGGTAGGTTCAAAATGGAATATAACGATATTAATGCGGTGTAGAATAGTTAGAAGAAGATATAAATGTGGAACACGTCAACTTGTGAGGTGAAGAAACCGACAATCACGCAACTTGACTCAATAATAAATTTCTTTTGTCAAATTTTATTAGTCTTCATAGTAAATAACGTGAATGACTCAAGAAAATATTGTCTATGATTTGAATGGCCAAAGAAAATTTATTCAACTACACGAGATTAGAAGATTGATCATTTATAATATTTTCATGCATGCTCACTATATAAGATAGAGTCATTGGTTCAGGTACAAGATCATTTATAATTACCGTCTGGACGATTAGACACCCAACTCGTAATCCTAACAACCCAATTACATGGGCTCATACAATTCTCGGCAAGGATTCTGATTTATAGGCAAAAAAGTGAAGAAATTGATTTTTCATTCCATTTCAATCGATTTAAGAACAAGAAAAAAAACTAATGCCCCTTTAGGTATTTCGATCGAAATACCCATAAAGGATATTTTTTGTAGAATAGTATTCTTACTTATTTCCTCGATAAGAGTTCAGGAATTATAAAATATGGAACTATAGAGACACATTCAATCGTCAAAAAAGAGAACTTGATTGAGTATCGAGGAGTCAAAAAAATTAAGTGAAAATACCAAATGAAAATAGATCACTTCTTTTTTTTTTTTTCACTCGAGAGGAAGTGTATACTTTACCTAAATCTTCTTACATAATGGTACTGAATAATAGTTTCATTGGAGTAGATACATAGAATCACTTTAAATATAAAAAGGAAGTGGGTGGATTGGTCCGAGTGGAGAGAAAAAAAAAAGGAGGGAGCTCTACTAATTGATTTATATCCCCTCCGTTTAAGTGGAACATGCATGAAAGAGTCAGATGCTTCTTCTATGTTTTCTTAGGCCATTCAAATATTTTACAGTTGATCATATTTATAATTTTATTTTATAATTTCCAATTGCAAATATCATATTCGAATCCATGATAATGGAATGATCAAAATATTTAAACTTACCAAGTCGTGTAAGTATTTTACTGATTTATTTCTTTGGATATATTTATATGAAAACAACACATTCAATTTATTTACACATTCAAGTCGTGTAAATGCTTATTTATTAACAATATAAATATTTTCTCTTGAAAATGCTTAATTCTTTAACAATATCAATATTTTGGACAAAACATTCCAAAATAAGTATTTAAAAAAATAAATTAAATATTCATATTAGATAAGTCAATTTTTCTTTTATTTTTTAAGAAACGAATTTATATGTAACATTCCAAAATTAAAAAAAAAAAAAAAAACAGTTCGCATGGGATCAATGAAACTCATCTTATGAAAATAATCTTATTTTCAAGTATTTTTTTTTGAAATAAATTAAATTTAAAAGTCATTTAAAAATAAGTATTTAAAAAAAACTTCCATAATAAAATTGAATTCAGTAATCATTTTTAGCACTATCTTGGTAATATTTCTGTATAATATATAACCTTATAATTCAAAATGGAATATAACGATATTGATGCGGTGTAGATAGTCAAAAGATATAAACGTGGAACGCCTTGACTTGTGAGGTGAAGAAAACGACAATCACGCAGCTTGACTCAATACCAAATATATTTTGTCAAATTTCAATAGTCTTCATAATAAATAACTTGAATGACCTAAGAAAATATTTGAATGGCCGAAGAAAACATTATTCAACTATGCGAGATTAGAAGATTAATCATTTATAATATTTTCATGCATGCTCATTATATAAGCTATAACAACCGATTCAGATACAAGATCATTCATAATTACTATCTGGACGATTAAACACGCAACCTGTAATCCCAATGACACAATTACAAGAGAAGAGTTCTACCAACTAAGCTATATCCCCTCGATCCAGTAGAACATGCATGAAAGAGTTATATGCTTCTTCTATAATTTTTTTCGGCCATTCAAATATTTTATAATTGATATGATCATAATTTCCAATTCCAAATATTATATTGGAATCTATGATAATAGAATGAAGAAAATATTTAAACTTACCAAGTCGTGTAAATATTTTACTGATTTATTTCTTTGGATACGTTTATTTGAAAACAACACATTCAATGTAGAGTTTGAATAAATAATTTTAATTTAATTTTTAATCCTTTAATAGTGATCCTTGTGCTTCCACCGTAAAAGGCGTGAATCTTTAGTTTGACCAGTCTTCTAAACGAGGTTTGAAACTCATGAAACTGAAGATGCTAAAGTTTTCATTACATGATATCATATTATATATACTAAATTTTGATTGAACTAAACGCCAATAATTCAATTTGAAAGGTCCACCATATAATAATACTTTACTTACATTAAAATAAACATCTTCTCATGTTTCTGCCAATCGGAAACAAAAGTTTAAGGAAATGGACAAACAAATAGTGACATGTAATTGTTTTAGTATGCATAAAAGTTATGAAGAAATTACCTTATGTGGGACAAAGATGTTCTCAACGGGTCTCACAAGTTGGTCAAACAATAACTTTTTTTATTTTTTAAGTAAATGACATGGAGAGGATTCGAACTTGGATCGTTGGGTCACTATGGCTCTGATACCATGTTAAGTTTGTAACTTTTCTAAAAACTTAAGTTTGTAGGTGTGGGTTTAACTTAAATATTTAAGCCTCTAATAAAAAACATGTATACTTTAGCATCAGAAAAGGTCATGTTGTTACTCCATTTCAAAATTTGTGATATTGTTATTAAAAATTTTCTCACATTATCGATCCATTATAGGGAGTAAGCTTCAAAGCCCAAACCTTTAGAGATAAACAACATAGAACAAACAAGCAACTGCTACTGTCAAAAGACACAAAACTTTTTGTTAGGACTAGTTTGGGATTGTTGTTACTTTAGAAATAAGCAGTTTCTGCTTTGTTAGATAAATAAATAGCTTATAAAATAAGTTTGAGATATTTAGTATATAATTTTTACAAACTACTTTGTTCTTTTTAAAACCAGGATAGAAATATTTGATATTGCTGTTGCTTTTACTTTTTTATGTATAAATAACAAAAATATAAATGTGTATTATACCTTTATAATATTTCATTATTAATATTTTATAATCAATTCTTTTTTTTTAATTATTTCTAATAATTTCTATACAAATAATTTATAATTTTATTATAAATAAAAATATTTATAATATTTTAAAAACTTAATTAAAGGAAGAATATATGAATTGTATAACCAATCAAAGTTTAAATTATCTTTTAATTTAATTTAATGTCAAAAAATAATTTAAAATTTATATTATAATTCCAAAATAGACACATATCCATAAAATAATTTAAAATTTATAAAAGTATATTAAATAAATGCATAAAAAATAAAATAGATTTATAAATAGAATATGGATTTATTAAATTCAATAAATATTAATTGTAAAAAATCATGTTTAATATAATATGTCAATAATCTAATCAAAATATAATTAATTCAATAATCCAAAAAAAAAAAAGCACAATTTTGTAAAATAATGGCAATTTTGAGCTAAGACAATGTAGAAGGCTTATTAGCCTTAAAATCTGGTTTATTCCCAAATTTGAGACTGGTTAATCCCAAATTCATATACACAGATTCTGATAGTCTTCTCTGAAACAATTCAAAAAAGGGATAAACAATAATTATTAACTATGAAAATAGAAATATGTATAATGTTCATTATCAAAATCTGAATATGTTAGACCACATATATGAGACTAAAAACCACATCTCCTTCTCAAGCCTCATAATCTTTACCTCTCTAACTAGTATATTATGCATGAGTTGAGCCGGGAACATCAAATCATTTATATCTAAAAAGTGGTCAAAATAGATTTACTAAAATAGTTCTTGTTGTGTCGAGGTGAACTTATCCCTAATCAACTTAATTTGTCTAAAACTATAATATTTGTACAAATTCCATTATAATGCTCGCTCAACTTAGTCTTTAAGTTAAATGTGACACTAGGAACATCCATATCTGAAAAAAAAATGATATGATAACAAAATAGGTTGAAACAAAAAACAAAAATGATAAAAAAGAATATTTGATATTTTTTGTATTAAATTTTTAAATATTTTTCACAAAATATTTCTATTAGTGAAAGCACAAGAGTACCTTCACATTATCTACGGTTGTCTGAAATTACGTTACTTTCTAATCTATAAAAATGAGTTTTACGTAGCCCATAACTGAGGGGTCTTTATGAATTTATCCCAATCTTCACAATTATAAGTCTTTATCTGGAGAGTCAAATAACATGTGTTGTTTGACTATATTCACTTTAAATTGGCTTGACACATTATATATCTTATTTTTTAACTTAGCATATAGTTTCCCATTTAAGCAGCTCTTAATATATCAGCTTGTAATTTAACTTATTACTGTAATCTCTTACAAGGCTTTCTTAACATGATAAGTACTCCACCATTTTGTACAGTAACCTTGAAATAAAACATTAATTGATCTATACTTTTGGAAAATTTTAGGTCACATTCTTCCTTAACATTTCTGATATTATTTAATTTTCAGAAGCTGTTTTTGATGTTGTTAATCTATCACCTTATAATTAAATGTAATATTTATAAGAATTAGATATAGGAAGCCATTTTCACAACAACAATAATACCACTATGAAGTCAGCATGGATGAGCATGACTTAACATTTGTCAAGCAATCGGGGCCTTTACTATATTTGTCGCCCTGTCAATATCAAGTATCCAATTTCTAACACGTAAAGAAGACCATCGCCCCACGCTTTCTTGTAACATAGTTCGAAGCCAATCGGGGTCCAATTCGCGTCACCTGCTGATTGTTGATTTACGAGGTTTTGGCACCGTAGACTCTATTGACCTGAGACAGCGACCGCCAGGCCACGCCACCGGCATCTTACTTTAAGCAATCCAGTGATACCAAGAGCCTGTGCATGCATGCTTATATTTAAAGTTTATGCATCAAGTAGCTTGCTAGGCCACCACGTGCACGTAATCGGCAAGGCAACTTCTGACCTAGTGTTATCTGTTCCCTTCTTTCTTTTCACGTACAGTAGCTTTGATGATTTGGTCGAGAATATACGTAGCATTAATCTCCAACTTTTTGACCAAATTCTGCACTTTTCGGCACTTTTATCAAGTTGAAGGCTTAAAGCATTATAATTGAATCAATAATGTTTCTAATTATTGGTTCTATTATAATTACTACTGGACATATAGTTCAATAATTATTGAAGGTTTTAATATTATATTTAAACTTATGCCTAAAATTAAAAATTTATTTATTTTTATATCAATAATATATCATTTTCAAAATTCATTGTGAACCACGTATTCTTAAATTATATTAAAAATAAAAACATAAAATTTATAAACAAACACTTCTTATAAGTTTTTGAAAAACTGTGAATTAATAAAGTCTTATTAACTCAACTGTCATAAGTTATTAACTGGAGGTGATAAGTTAAAATCTTCAAGCTGTTGTTTAACCTACTTATATGACACGATGTTGGAAAGCTAGTTAAAGCAATAGTGAGACCTTATCCAAAGCTCTTGTGTGGCTCAAGAATTGAAACAAAATAATGATAAGAGTTACAAAACTTTGCTTTCACAAATCTATCGATATAAAGGGTATGTCTTGCTCCAAACATTTCTTATCACTTTCAGTCGCCTTTCACTTTCGTTTTTCTCTTTCTATTCATATAATTAAAAGACAGTTAGCTAAACGTATATCTATATAAGACTGTGCATGTCGAAGCTGAATCCACATATATAGTTTCTTATCAGCTTTAATTAACTATCGTTTTCCCTTTTGACACGTCTTTTTGATTCATAATTAATCCAAACCATCCATATAAGATAACTAAAGCTTTCAACTTATTGGGGTTGCCCTACAATAATTGATCAGACATATATCAATGTTACAATATACGTCTGAATCGTAACATATTACAAGTTGATCAAGTTGGTGTTGTAATGGCAAGAAAACAACAAAGACAGGATAATGTAGAAGTAGCTGCCCACGTGTTGTGCGATAGATTGGGATGCTTTCTTGTCAATCATGCGATTGTTGGAGAACGATAATTGGAACAAATTTAGTCCCAGGTGGGATTTGCTAATAGGTTCGATCGATCAATTATGCCACTTACTGAAACCTGTATATCATGTTCAATGAAAATCACAGCTGTCGCCAAAACATGAGATGACGATATAGTCCATATTTTAAATTAAATAAACAAGCTAAGGGTGATGTTTAAATGTTTAAGGATGGGAATGGCAACTGTCAATGCAACGTAGTGATAAGGATTGGAATGGCAACTGTCAATGCAACGTAGTAAGAGCAGTGCTGTGGTCTGGAACCGAGAGTGATCGAAGCAAACAAACTAAGAAACTAAAAGAAATTGAGCTTGTTTGAGATGGTTGTTATTATTGAAATAAAAAAATTATGTTTTATTAGAGAAATAAGTAGCTTATAAAATAAGTTGAGTGTGTTTGATAAATCAATTTTGAAAACTTATGTGTTTTTTTCAAAAGCAAGATAAAGGTTGACACGGCCTGTTCCCAACTATTACTATTTCTAGGATTTGAGCATTCTTAAATAATTAATAACTAGAATGAGCCTTACTACTTATTGACTCATTATGCCTCTACTGTGCTACTATGATATAAAAAAAAAATAAAATATTTTATAATAAAATTTTAGTGTAAAACTGATGGGGTTTCCTATATTTTTCTAACTCAATCACCTTGCATTAATTCACTAAAAAAAAAAAAAATACTTCTAAAAGTTCATAACTCAATTGCTATCGGGATTTCTCATCTCTCTCACAAAGCGAACTCAAAGTTAACATCAAATAGGTTTCAAACCCTTCATAACATTATATCCAAAACAATATAATATATCACAAGCATGTTTTATACATACTGTACTATCAATATACTAATAAAATATAAACTAAACAATTTATATGCATAAGTATAAGATGCAAAAGACAATATGTCTCTCTATAGATGTCACACGGCCAACCCCATAAACCTAATCTCTGAGCTGAACAAAAGCCTGTAACTACCTTGAAAGAAAAATAAGAAAATATAGGAAAATAGTGAGCATTAAAGCTCACTGAGTGGATATAAGTTTAAAAAAAAAAATCTTTAAAAAACATACAAATACTGAATCTGAAATCATATAAGCTTTACTGTAGTAAAATATATACTATTCATACCATAAAATGTCATACCAATATCAAATCATGTGAATACTAATGTGATTTCCATAGAATGTAGATGATATTGGTTTAATATAATCTCTATCATAGTAGAAAACCGTGCAAAACTAGTACCCACGAAATATGCTGCTATACCTAGTGGAATAACAATATTACACAGGCAGAACGAAGGAAATTATATAATAATTTGTCATACTCGAGAAGATCTAACTGTTGGGATTGCTCTTAGAATAATAATGAAGTTTTTGTTAGACTATCTATGTCCAAGAGCATCACATTATAAATATATTTTGTATATTTGATTTATGTAATAAAGGAAATTGCATATTCTTTATCATTTATTGTAATTGGATTACAATTGTAATATATGATAAATGTCCACATGATGTTTATGTATGAATGATTTGATTGTGAGACAGAAATCAATTCGATAAATATAACATCGTTAAAACGTTCGTGGTCGAAGTACTGTCGAGACAAGACATCCACAGTACGGATAGACTAGTATGACATTTGTACTGGTTATAGAAGTATAACAGTATGATTCTCACATATCTAAGTATCGGATACTTATACAAGTGTATAGGGGAACATTGTTAGCCGTTTAGATACAGAAATATATTCATTGGACTTGGCCCGATATGGAATCCTATTGGTTAGCAATGTGTCTATGGGAGGTCCGCTCAAGGTAGGTGTAAGTAATTCTCAGACCTGAGACTTACACTGCCATCTCATTAAGAGATCAGTTCGCTTTGACATTTGCGTGAATTACCTTTTTCGGGTTATAGATATGCTTGTCGTTAGGTGCACTGTGACCTATTTAGGAGTGAGTGTAATGTCAAGACGGGACATATCACTTCGAGTATATGGAGATAATGTCACACCGGATTCGACGGCGATTATTCATAACCCGATCGGTATGTAAGAGCGTGATGAGAATTGTTCTCGGTCACGACTCGTAATGAAAATTACGCGATAAACGAGGATCCAAAATGTTTAAAGTTATTAGGGAAGACACGTTCCATCCCTAGACCACGTACGTGATATTTGATATAGGATTTAATTACATAAAACTACGTTATTAGAGAATTCGAGGGCTTGGTGCTCTGCTAGAAGTCAACCATGCCTTGTAAATTATGGGCCCAGTATTTTATGTCTAAATATGCGGATGGTTCACGTGTGACGATTTACGGCCAACATATCCGAAAGCCTAATGGGCTGTACTCCGATGACGTCCCGATGATGAATTGAAATAGGAGTTACGAAAACATCTTTTACCTAGGGTGAATGCTGTGAATAGTATTTTCTGTACCACTATTCACATATAGGCTTAAAAGATGCATGAGCCAATTTAGTAGGTTGGATCACTAATTGATTTTGGGCTTTGACATGGATTGGGTCATTAACAAAGGCTTGAAATATTGCATTTAAAACCAAGCCCAAACAAGTCCATGGACAAAGGAGAGAAGAATTGAACTAGTTAGACATAGTTGATTTTTGAAAAATATCTTGGATGATATGTTTGCTTGTAATTGGCTAAGCTATACTTGGCTTGCATTAATTTGGAATTAATGTATTTACTTGGATGTGAAAATTATGCAATAAATATGACATTTCATCAAGTGCAACCATTCACACCAAAGTAGGATGTTATGTTCTCTTATTTGATATTATTACATAACATGAAAACAAGCTTGTCTCTCTCCTTCCTTGGCATTGCCGAATTGCTCTCTTCCTCTTCTTTGTGTTTTATTTTCAATTAACACAAATTTCTAGCAAGATCATTCAATTCTAAGGGATTAGGAGTACTAATCCATTGTGTTGCATGTGTGTAGGTTATTGGTGACCAAAATCAAGTAAAGGTCACAAAGTTTAAACAAATTTACTAAGGAGATTGTAAGTATTTCTCCATACAATTCACTTTATTTCATGCCTAATTAACATGCCATGGGTAGGAATCCATTAGTAGGTATGAGAGCCATTATAATTAGGCTTGTTAGTGAGCATGAAAATCACATGTTGAAACTTGGGGGTTTTATATTATAATGGGTGGTATATGAAATTGATGATATGTAGACATGTATTTCATGTTAAATTTTGGTTGAAAAGCATGAATGGCATGTGTAGCATGATGTACCCGAATCTGATGACATGTGATGGCATGTGTTATGGCAAAAATGATGCATGGATGATGTTGTAACATGATGTGTATGATTATTGGATGTCAAATGCATGTGTATACTTATGGCCATGACCGAATGTGTATAGATGCATGTATGCCATGTCTAGATGTGTTATGCATGTTGGAATGACATGATGAGATGATATGCATGCTAGATTAGATGCTAGATACATGAATGCATGTATGCCATGCCATGACCGAATCCATGCAAGCATGATGTATGATGTAATTATGTGATGGTATGCTTAATTACATGCTTATGTATGCTAATTGTTAAAACTAGATTTTAATTATCATTAGCATATGTTAATTACACTAATTAGGCCTAATTAAGCTTAGTGTGATAATTAGCCTAAATAATTTAATTAGTTTGTAATTAGTTGCTAATTACATGTAATTAAAACTAATGGGCTTAAGTAATGTACTTGGGCTTGGATTGGATCAAGCTTGGCCCAAAGCCAATTGGGTTGGATCCCAATTGGGCTTAGGCAAGTGATTGGATCAAGTGTGCATTATGCAAGCCCATTGGGTCTTGGCCATTGAGCATTGGGTGCTTGATGGGCTTTATGATATATTTGAACCTTAGGAACACTAATTGGCCAATTTAGAATTGGAAAGCCCACCACACTTAGTTTATGAATTTATTGAATTTCAAAATATGCAAATAGACCTAATTTGAAATCTAAGCCCAAAAGGCTTTTCCTTGAATGATTTGTAAAATTAGATTTATATAAAGGGTATATGTATTACTGATTAGCACTTAAAAGTGTATGTTTATTAAGAGTTTAAATCATTGTTTTTTCACTTTAAGTGCTATTTATGTGAG
>JANLJB010030302.1:0-22867 GCA_026212285.1 Bursera cuneata | reverse complement strand
TGTTGCGGATTTTGGTTGATTTTTGTGCTGGAATCCATTGAAACTGTTTTTTGATCTGGAAGCAATTTTGTGGAAGATAGAAGTGAACAAATTGGATTTATGGTCAATTTTTTTTGGCTGCTGCTACTGTCATTGATATTCTTGACAGAGGCTATTTTTTGGTGCACTCTAACCATTCAATGAAATGCTTCAAGGAAGATGGCGTACTCATTTTGATGCAAATTTTGGGTTAAGTAATTTCCTAATTAAAAATACAATTCTGCCCTCATATGGGTCTCTATGTTACTTTCTAAAAGATGGGGGTAAGTTTGTTATTTATGGTATACCTTGAGGGTGTCTATGTATTTACCTCGACTAGAAATGGTCATCTTTGAGGCTACCAGTAGACATTGGAGTACAACCCATAAAACGCGATATCTGGGTTTTTTTTTTTTTTTTTGCAAGAAAAACATTTTCTTTTATTTTTTTAATAAAGAAAAAGTAGTTGTTACTGTTGTTGTTTGATGGAGTGAGATGTTCGACAGATGTTCAGTAACGTAACCAGAAGGGTTACTACGAAATACTTAGATATATGGCAGTTTACAGTCAATAAAAATATTCAGTCTCTTAAGTTTGAAAATATTGTAATTATCATTATTTAAGAAAAAGGGGGAGATTGTTGTTGGAAGGCTTTGAAACGGATTTGGGTGTGGCCCAGGATGTTGCCTACATGGGCATGTAGGTTGCTGATTTTCCAGCTAGGATCTGACTGTCAACAAATTGAAGATAGAAACCTACCATTACTTAAATGTGGAGTTCAACCATAAATGAGTTTAATAATAAATAATAATACAGAGTAATTTGCCAGAGCTTCATACTAACATAATAAAAATAATTCTTTGTTTGTTTAGTAGTCTTCTGAGACCAAGTCGTAAGATTTGGAGGCCACGATTTCTTCATCTGCCACCTCTGCCGTGAAACACCAACTGTTGTGCACGTTAGATTACTTATATCATTGTTTTGTGTAAAATTTTATATCATCGGTTTTTATATTGATTTCGAACGTTTGAGAGAAATGGAGAGCTGCAGGAAGCAAATGCTTTAAGGCATTATCACCAGAGCATAGGCTGGCTAAATGAAAGAGCTAGAACATTGCCGGCTTACGGATACATTATGGGAGGATAGGTTTGTATATCTCCTCTGGAACTCTAGAATCAACTTCAACCATATCTATCCACTCAGCACACCTAAATATGTCAACTTCAGACCTGTAAAACAAACAGGAGCTTCAAATCCTAGCTTTTGGGTCTGTTGGGAGGAAGGATTGTATAACATAATCAATCATAACACACCATCTGACTCACAAACGCTATAGCAGCTGAGGGAAAGATGTGTGTATGCCCTGAGCTCGCAGGGAACCTTTGTCTTTGTGCAGCTCGACCCTGATTCTCTTCCTAGAGTGTACATATTGTGTGTAAGAACAACCATTGCAAGTGTTTCAGAGAGTTCGCTTGAATTCGGGCGAGAAATGTTGGTGATTTTTCTGATTGCAACAAGATGAATAAAAATGGTGGATGGTATCGTGGTCTCATGTTTCAAACTTCCGTAGTTCATCTTGGATCGAGAAAAAGAGTTTCGAAGATAAAGTGTTGCTCATAGGGTTCGGCTGTAACATTTCATTACCAGCTATAGTCAACTTGGATACACAAAAAAGTTGCATTTTTCTACCCAGCCAACCAAGGGTTTGCTGGGGGTTGTTCTCCATGGACGATGGAAGCATAACTCCAGGTTAGATTTTCGAACTTCATAAACGATACGCCAAGATAAAATAAATAATTACCAGTCTCGTGAATTAGCTATATGCAATTGAGGGGAAAAGAACAGTAACATGATATGCCTCATTGTAAAACATTCCATTGATTTTTTCTTTTCTTTTTTCCTTCTTTTCTCTTTATACCGTTTTGAAGCTGAATACGGGAACAACCGAATTACAGCTAACTGTAACTTTTGTTAAGTACTAACTGTTAAGGACGATAAAAGGAAAAAAAAAAAAGTGTCCTGCCTATTCAAAATATGTGCTGCTGTGACTTCTCCGCATCAGCCTCCTGTACCTTGTTCCCCGGTCAACCGTCAAATATTCAACAGAACAGTCTTCTTTTCTGCGAGAAAGACAGGAATCGGTGTCATTCTTACTCACAAAAACTGTAACAAGAATAGTATCCCATGATGGCACATGAGCAAACACTTAGGATTCAAGGAACTGACCAAAGCTCATCTTTTTGTTGGGTAATAAAAGTGCAAGGCAACTTCAAAATCAGAAAAGGGGAAAAGAAAAAAGTTCAACCTAACTTCCAGACCATATTTTCTGTAGCTAAAATACAAATGGAGTTGTGGCATTGTTTTGTCTTAATTGCAAAGAAAGTGAAACAACATAATCTACTTTAGCTATTACTGCCAAAGTTCTTGAGCTCAAATTTAATACATATGCTACCACAAAGAACACTGGTAGTCATCCTAGACTATGAAATACCAAAACAGGAAAAAAAAAAAAAGAGGGATTGTTACAGCTCCATATAATTTTCATCAGACAAAGACAAAGACACAGAGAAGTGGAGGATGATTAAAAGGTTAATACGCATCAATAAAGTGCACAAATGCTGGTAGAGTTTCTCAGGTTTTTTTTTTTCTTTTTTTTTTTCCCCTACAGTATGTCAAGTAAAATTTTATTTTAGTAAAAATTTCATAGTAACTGCCACAATTATTCTGTTTTTAGCAGACAAGACATCCATATTTTTATGAATTTTTGATCAAAGAAGCCGAAGACCATGACACTTATACTAAAAAATTGTAGAAAAGTTACTTACCCTAAGTTTAGACTCCCGTAAATTATCTAGCAATTCAGCAATCTCATGCTGCTTAACAACAGTAGCATGTAGTACCTGCAAAAAGAACGTAATTGTTAAGTGGTATTACCATTGTGAAATCTGAATTTCAATCTACAGGAATCAAAACCAAAAAGAATCTGGCATACCCTTTTTGTTTTCTCAAGGTCAGATTCAACGGACTTGATCCTTTGCAAAGATTCCGTAAGCATTTGCTCCTTCTCCAAAGGGATTTCAGCAGGCTTGTTGCTAAGTTCCTCAAAAACTTTCTCTAATTTCTTAAGACGTTCTATACAAGGAAGAACATGGTCTTCCTCACTCACGGCCTCAACCGGTGGATGGCTGGTACTATTTTCCAACAAATTAGATGGATGGATGTTGTTCTGCCTTCTCCATATAAACTGTAGACCACGAAAAAATGCAACTAGTCTAACCATAATAGATAGTAGCATTGCAGTGACACACTGGATATTGCTTCTCTCAACTTTTTCCTTCAGAGTGTTGAACAAACGCATGATTGGAGTACCTGAAACTGTCATGAGATAAGGTATTAGTCCCACTGTAGGTATAATGACAACACACTTAGAAAACATATAAGCAAAAGCAGAATGTTCCTGAAGCAATAATGATTGCCTTGGTAGAATAAGATCAATAAATACCTTCCAAATTCGACATTGTCTCACAACAAATGCCATCTATACCATTGGATTTAATTACTTGATCACGAGAATGTCCCACTCCTCCGTCATTTTTCACAGATTTATCAACAAGAGTGAAATTATCATCACAACTGTAGTAAGCATTTGGATCCTTCACCTGAATAAATCAAACTTCTTGTTATAGTTGAGCATGAAACTACAAGCCAACACACCATAAATGAAGATATACATAAGCATACAAATAATAATGCCAACATATCTGAATCACATGTTTCGATTTTTTATAAATCACTTCTTCATGAATATACAAGCCAACACACCATAAATGAAGATATACACAAGCATACAAATAAGAATGACAATATATGGGAATCACAGGTTTTAATGTTTTATAACTCACTTCTTCATGAACAGGAGCCAAGCGAGTAAATGTGGAACTCCTCCGTCCACTAGCAGAACAAGGATCATCAATATCTGAACCTGATTCTGCTGTTGACGTGTCACTAATTCTTCCCTGTATACAAACCAGAACATATTAGAATAACTAGCAACAAAGTTACAAACTTAAAGAACATCAACATATTGGTGATCAAGAGATCAGGAATTGCCTTCAGTGGGCATGAACGAATATAAGCATCAGATTTCTGCCGGTCATCAGAAACTCGTGCCATCTGCCTTACAAATGTTGGTCCAGCATTATGTACAAGCTACCAATGGAGAGACGTAGGTTAATCTCTGGTTACCAGTTCAATCTACAAAAATTCAAGCTTGATCTATGTACAGAACCAGGGATAAATCGTAAATAAAAATCATTCTAATAAGAAGGACGCTTACTTTCATTATTTCAGGCTCATTCCAAGGACCCTTATTAGACCTAAGACACCCTCCTTCTGCGGAACAAGTGCATGAACCACCCAGGAAGTCTGGCAGTTGACTGAAAATGGAAAAAAATGAAGCAATCAATCATAGACTTTATAAGTCACATCTTGAACACTACAATTAATAGAACACAGACAAACCTTGAGTCAATGACCTCCAGTAGTTTCCCCAGAGATTTGGGCTCCAGAACCTGAAATATCAGAAATCAGATATAGAGTCAACTGAAGCTGCAGGAAAAGTACAGAGATCACAGGAAGATAATGTGCTTCACCTGTATCTTCGCAATGGTCTTTGCATCAAGAAATTTTTGAGCAGCAGGCCAAAGCATCTTTTTGAATCCGGGACCAGCATTGACAATGAACATCCGATGTAATGTCTGCAAATTCAGGTGGTTAATAGTTTTGGACCACTGAAACATCAGAAAAGAAAATATCGCAGAAAAGATTTGGAAACCTCGGGGTAGTAACTATTGTCTATTTTCGTCATGGAAGCCAAGAGGTTTGCAGCAGTCCGAGTAAAATTTTTTATTCCCTGTATTTAACATAAAGCTAATAACCATTAATATTAAGCAAACAAGCAGCTAGAGCAAAAACAAACAACCCTTCACAGAGGAATATAATCTTCTAACATGTTACGAGTACATAAAAACGGTTGACTTTTTTCGCCTCACTCCATTAATCATGAGACTGATATATTAAACATTGAACTAAACTATTGATGATATATCAAAAAAGAGTAAAAGAAGAAGGTACAAATGTTTATAGAGGCAACACTAATTTTACATATTAATGGCAACTGACCAAATTCAATTTAATAACAGAACGTCCAGGATGAATCAACATACCAAACCATGTACATCCAATATTGTAGTAGTTGAACTAATCCGTCGCTTTGCTGCTACTGAGCATGCGGGGAATTTTTCCAATATAGCCCTCTCAAACTCTTGAACATGGTACTTCAAATATCGTTCAATGGTGGTTATACGCATAAGCCTACTAGGATGAGCTTTACCAAGCAACTCAATATAAACTGGTCGTCCTTCCCTATCAACTCCATGGTATCCTTGAGGGTAATATTGCAACACTTCATCTAGCTCTTCAAACTCAAAATCCTAAGTATTGATAATATTAGAGAATGTTAAATTTAAATGCAACGAATAAATGACAAGTATACTGTATATATAATAAAGACAGTCTATAATCTAAATTAACATAAAATGGGAAAAAGAAATAGGGGCATTGATATTCTCTTACCTCCAATATGGTGTCCGTCCCATATTCTTTCCTCCAAATGAGCATTTCTTCCCACATTTGGATTGTTTTTTCAATGTTGAAGTCCCTAGCTTTTAGAAATCTTCAAAGTTAAGAACCAACAGAATCAATTAGATGATGGTGAAAACAGCCAACCAAAGCAGCCAATTTACTCATGTCTTTCAAGGATGGCCATAACTGACCTCAACAAAGTATGATAGTCATCATGTCTAGGAGGCAACAAATCCCTTTCAAGGAGTTTTTGACGCAAGTCGAGAACAGCACTCTCCTCTCTTGCATCCCGTACATCCTCTATTGAAACTGACGGAACCCTGTAATCTATTTTCCTTTTTCCCCTCTTCTTTAGAGAATGAGTGAACTTGTTGGAAGCATTTATTGCCTTCTTCTTGAGACTTCCAATTTTTGATCGTCGCCTTTCATCTTCAGAGTTCTCAAAATCTGATCTTCTCTCTCTAATTTCATCGCAGGCACCAAACCCTTCTAGGCCTTCTATATTCAAGTTTTTCAACAAATCAAGTATTAGATACACTCAACTTAAATAGATGGGAGTATTCTGTAACTCAAAAACTTCAAAAGCTATAATACTCAGATAATATAAGCTAGTAAAATTACCTGACATCTCAGTCTAATGCGAGAGGGACAGGGTTGGGTCTAATCCTCAGTAGAAGAAAACAAATCCACGGCTAACTCACAGACACACATGTCATAGAAACTGTCAAAAGAGAGCAGCAGCTAAGCATCCAATGCAAGACAATGAATGCATCCCAGCCATTAAATCTCTAAATGCAAATCAACATAAACATGTCTCAACAAAACCAAAATCCAAAAGTACAATACAGTACCTAAATGCAAATAACCAAACTCCATATGTATATTAAACCCTTTTGGCTGCATCTGATAATAGAACAAGGCAATAAAAGAAAGAAGCAACTTTCTTGTGATGCATCATGCACACTCCCCTCTGCGCTTTTAATACGTGAAAATCACACTTTCCCGTGAAAGTTAAAGAATTTTCACTTCTTCACAGAACTCTCCCATCCACCAAGCAAAACCCTTGTGAAGTTAACATCTTGAAACATCTACAGATCTAACTTAACTAGAACCATTAAAATGAAGTAAACAAACGAAATAAATCTAATTTTTGCAATCTAATATATCGGTTATTATTCATTGAATTCACATTTTCATGTGCTTCAGTTCAGTGTCCAACAAAAAACTCAAAAACTATAACAAAATCTTCATTTAGTACTCCCAGAATTCGAACCCAAAAGTTAAAAAGAGTAAAAAAAAAAAATAAAAATAAAATATATATATATATATATATAAAAGAATTTAGCAAGCACATGCAAAAACTGAAGCTCAATAAATAACATAAGCATTAAAAGCCATCAAACACACACTACAAAACTGCAAAAAATAATTAAAGAAAAAGTTATAAAGCAGAGTCAGTTCAATCGATTCACTCCGCAGTAACTCATTTAACCTGAAACTGCATTAAAACTCCGCAATGCTGATTACCAACCGTACGGATCCACATTCAACTCGGCTAGAAACACGAACTTTAACTCTATTTAACCAGGAGAAGAATAAGACGAAAAGGACAAAACTCACCGTTTCAAAACAGACCCAGATGCCCACAGCTGGATCCTAATCTCCGAAGCTGATGAGGCGGTTCTCTAAAGAAGATGAAAGCAGAATTTTCTCGAGAAAGCTCGGAGATATCCTCGAGAAAACTAAAAAGTTGGAGCCTTTAGTTTAGTTTTTTCCCTCTCTCTATTGGGGTGAAAGAAATCGAATTCACAAGAAAGAAATGCGTAAAAGAGAGAAATGAAAGATCTGGGCTTTGTTGCCTTTTATTGCAGTGTTTCTTTGTGTTTTTGCTTTCACTTTCTCTCTCTGAAGGTTCCAGCGAGCCTCTGGTGCTTTGCTTTGTTTTGCTTTTGTTGTTGTCCCTGTTCTCTAGTTGCGTGTCCTTTAAATATATTTTTTCTTAAAAAATCATATTTATTATATTAGTGAAATAAATAATTAATAGTGTCAGTAACTGTAGAGGGGAGGGATGTTATTGTTACTGAGGTGACTTTTGAGGAGGTAATGGTGTCTGGTTTTCACCTTTTTAAGCTGCTGCTTTACACTTACAGAGACAGATTCTCTGCCTTGTATTTATTAAAGCTTTAGTACGAAATTCCCCTTCTTAATTGTGCTCTTTTTATTAAATTAATTATATTATTATTAAATACTCCTTTCTCCAAGCACAGAACAGATTCTGTCCAGTGTCCAAGACCAATCTCAAACAAGCTTTCATGTCTCATTAGCTCCTCTCTACACCATCTTCATCAATATTTCTTCACATAAATTATACCTACTCTCAAATCTCAATCTTGGTATAAGGAGGGAATCATTCTCTTTCTGTACCTTTCTTCATTACTTCTTAGTTTCAAACTCTTAATACTTGGAAATGATTCTCTTTTTGCATACCATATTCTCTTCGTATATATCGATATAATATTTGAAACGTTTATAAAAATAATACTATAAATCTCAAATCTTCTTCTAAATTTTATATCTTGAATCATATATTATTTTATGTGTATTGAAATATCATTTGTTGTATCCATTATCATTTATAAAGAATTAGTATCATATAAAAAAAACATATTACGATGGAATATTGTAGATACCGTTTATGCAGAAATGTGATTATAATTTGAAACTTATGTATGTTCTGCAAAATGTGAAGAGTTTAAGCTGCAGAGGGAGTTTTGTCCTATGTTGGGGTTGATTTGGTTGGCTCCAGATTAGGGAAATTCACCATCATCCATTAGGACAATCTCTCTTCTCAATTCTCATGACAAGAGAGGACCACTCAGAACCCTCCAAAATGACAGGACCTACCCAGAAAGCCACGTGTTAGCAACAACATTCATGGCTACCTACATTTCTAAATAAACTAAGAACCCCAAATTAATGTTAGTGTCTCTATTAATAATCCTAGGACCAGCAAGGATAATGTATATACACATAAACATTCCACACTCTCCACCCAGAGAGATTTTAGTGTTTGTTTTCTTGTTGATTAGAAACTGATAGAGCAATAGCAACACCTGCACTTGCTCACATGGCATGACTAACCCCTCTGCAAGGAAAAAAAAAAAATTACTAACCCTGATGCCTCACAGCCTCAGTCAGATTCCATGCATGCCCTCATTAATGTCCCTTTTGTTACTTTCAGAATTGAATACTGCTGATAATAAATTAAGCCACTGTTTGAGTGAAAATAGGTGAAGATATATAAACCGGGGAGGAGACTCTCTCTCCCAATAATGGTTTTGACTCTTGTAAAAGGTAAAAACCAAGGTGGAGATTCTGATGGGGATGATGATGCTCCCATCATTAATATACGGTGTTGAAATGCTTCTGGAGAAACCAAGTCACATCATGGCCGTATGCAAGTGTAATTAAATGCAAAGCAATGCCATCGCATATGGTCGGAAACTTAGATTTTCAACCATACTTTTTTCTATTGGTGGGTATAATTTACAATCACACTTCGTGCCTTGGTGGTTGTGTTAGTCAACACCAATAAACAACATGAAAAATGAGAAAGGTTCGTTGAAATTGAAATCATGGGATGCCCCCGCGTTCACACTTCAAGTGATTCCAACTCTTAAATACAACGTTTTCTTCAGCATATATTCGATGCCAAATTGCATATAAAATAGAAATGTTTTAGATGAAAAATCAATCTAATAGAATAGTAGGAGACGCAACATATGCTTGATATAATTAACAAGATGTTGTCGAAGAATTGAAATGCTTATAATCAACATCCACCCCACCCGCCAAGCTAATCCAACCTTAATTGATTAATTTACTTCCCTTAGTTAATTGTATTTGTGCGTAAACGTAACCATGTAATGTCAATGTCAATGTCAACTACTTTGAATCTCGTAATTATCAATGTTAATTAGTATGTGAAAGTAAGTTCATCAGCATTAATTAGCGTAGAAATGAAGTTATTTTGACCATTTTGCTCAATTGTACAAGAATAAGTTCTAATAAGATAAAAAAGTTCCAGAAAAGAAAAAAACAAAGTGAATAAATATGTAAACTTTCGGTAGGATTCATTTTCATAATTTCAGTGGTCAAAACCTGCGCATGCCAGCATATCTTTTCTATTCTAATAACATAAACAAACCATTATACATAAAAGCAATCATAATGCTGGAAGCAGCCACCTTTCCAACCAAAAATAAAAAATTCAACCATTTTGAACCTAATTTTGCTCTACTTTTCAATGGCATGCGCGCCATTATATAAGCTTTTCAGATATGGGCTAGTAGTGGGTAATTACTATTTTCTTACAAAATTCAAATATAGGCAATAACTTGCAAGATATACCATTTCATCTCTATTAATTCATTTTAGACAAAAGTTTATGTGAGATTGTCTTGTCAATGTCATTTTATTATTTTGGTAAGCATTTTCAACTAAGTGTTGACATATTACAAAATACGGAAGAAAGTGAGTCAAGAAACGACGAGATAAATCCAATATTGAAAATTGAAAAAAAAATGAACTTTAAAGTATCATCTAATACTTGACAACGTATAAATGGCCTTACATATTATATTAACATAATAATATGATATGTTAGTTGATTTTGGATATTTCTCGTCGTCGTTTTAATATATACATAGCTATTTCTTCACATTGGGTGAAAAAAATAAGAAATATAAAAACTAAAATGAACAAGTTGGATTGATGGTATATATAGTTAAGGAAGGTGACCTAAGTAGGGAATATCCCACTAATATATTTGTGATAGAGAAGGAGACATGACCAACTTTTTAGTTAGGCTAGGAGGAAGAGATAGAAAGGAACAAGTCATTGTAACAATAGAGATGGTATAGAACAGTATTTGGGTTTGCTAAGGTGGAATATTGAACGGAAGAGGTGAAGTTTCAACTATCGAGGTGCTGCTCAATGTATGCTACAAGACTGGGAAAGGAGAGAGCGTCGGTAGAGAAGTCATTCTCAGCAAGATAGCCACCCAACCCCAACCCTAACCCTAACCCCACCTCATCAATAACTCAAGAACTATTCGCAGTTATTAGTCTCTTTCATTATCCCCATATACAATTACATGTCTGTACTCTCTCCACTTCATAGTTTCCTTTCGTAGCTATAATTTAATAACCAAATTGAGAGGATTGTTCTAAATTTTAATAAAATTTTGATTTTTTTAATAATCAAACTACATATTACTGAGTTGTCGCGCTATTAAGTAAATTATCATTAACTTATTTATTGATTATTTGCCCAACAATTAGGCAGTTTGATCATCCATAAAAAAAAAAAAAAGATTTAACTAAATTTTAAAACTCATTATAAAATTTGATTATTTTTGCATATTTTGGATCCGGAGGCTAAAGGGGTTTTAGATATTTATATCTTATTTATTATGAGCAATAGAAGGTTGATTCTGCTCAAAAAAGGATGGGTAATAGATGCTTGTTTATGCAGTTTTGAGTTTCAATGGAAGATAGACTGAATTTGGGGGATTTATCTCAATTCTAAAGCACTAATTTTACATAAAGTAAACGAAAATGTAGTCAGTGACAGATAGAGACTAGTCCCTACTCAGCTATTCTCTCTATAAAGTTGAATCGATGTTGATCTCTGCATGGGGTTGGCAGCTTGTAGACGCAGAAGCAGAAGCAGAAGGGCTATGTGAGATCGATATTATGTAGATATTTGTCCTAAAGTGTGTCGGCGTTTGCTGGAGACATTCCAAGAAAGCGACAAATCCACATAAGATTTGATTTCAGAACTTGTGATTCTAATTTCACATTCTTCAGTAATAAGTAATTTAACACTTTTCTTTAACCGTCCCCAGCTTATTCATAATCATAAACAATTCCATTCAATTCAAAGCCCGTGACTCGCCACTTCTGACACAGCGTCTTGGCTTTCACGCACGGTACAAAAGAGTGAAGTAGAGACACTGTTGCTAGGCAGGGCAGGCGTAGCTACTACTGCTACTTATAAGCAAGCATGCATTTGCATTTGCATTTGCATTTGTAGTGCTGCAGAATATTTCTCCCCTTTCTTTAGTGGGATGCGTAGGGACTGGATTGCCAAGACCATTTCTGGGCCTCTGTTTCCATTAACTATAAGATTCGTGTTCTCACACAATCTATTATGCTCATTTTGTACTTCTATTTTCTACTCTACCCAACACTGTTACTTTCCTCGTCTTTCACAATTCAATACCTGAATTCTTTTCTTTTTCTTTTCTTTTTTTTGATAAAATCCATATAATCTAATAAAGTTTTCTCTTCATTCTATTTTTTTTTTTTTTATAAAATCACTTTTCATTTAAGAGACGATTCTCAGTATTTATCAAATTCTATTCCTCATGATTTTAAATTAATATTGCCCTTTTTAATATTTGAGATGAAATTGTGAGATGTATAGTACTATCTATTTTGGAAATGAATAAAGTAAAGAGTGATTTAAATAATTAAGTTTAATAACCAAGTAAGATTTACCTCTTCTAACTTAATCACCAAAGTTATGTTGATTACGAACTATGACTCCCTCAGGACCCTTAAGTCATTGCAATAATTACTCTAATAAATAAATATTTAACAAGACAAGGTGAATAAGGTGGCCTCAAAGTACGCATTGGAGTACATCTACCGACACTTTATATTAATTTTTTTATTAAGATGGCTGAAGGGTCAATGCCACTCTTTTTCATAAGAAAAGTAAAATTTTAATGCCAACCACCTAAGCAAGCATGCATGTTGAAGATGAAGCTCCTTTCTCTTATTATCTATCTTTTCTGCTTATTAAACAACAAGATTTCTGAAAATTCTTGTTGCTTCCTCTCATTGAAAACTCTGGTATCTGATCTTTACTTGGAAAGATTAAAAAATTAACACAAGTTTCAGATCTAAGAAGGAAAAAGTTACTTGTTGATCAGACAACCTACTTGAAGAGGCCACAACCATGTGCGAAGAAGTACTGTCCAAAGCTAGCTCTTATTACCATCATGTTAACTAGCATGTGCAGATATATATAAATAAACAATAATTAACTTGAAGTTGGTCAGTATTCCGTATGCTTAATTGAGCAAGCTAACCTTATATCAACCAATTATCTTATCAAATAATTAATGTCTTTACTAAAAGTTAGAACAGTAGCTGATATGGGTGGTCTGATTTGGTTTGGTTGCTCACTCTACTGAGCCTGCAGCGAGAATATAATTTAGAGATAGTGGAAGATGAGTGTAGCCAGGCATATGAGCTTTAATCCATGTTGGATTTATTGAACAATAACAATGCTGAATAGGGACATGTCAAGTAAGTTCTTTCTGCCCCTCATTCCTCCTTCTGGGTAGTTCGGTTTTATGTAGGTAGGAATGCATGAGACCATAAAAGTGATAAAACAGTACTGGACCCCAACAGCTTTAGCCAATGGTTGGGAGTGACAACACTAAACAGAGAAATGGATAGGTTATTGGGAAACATGATAACATGCAACCGGTGGCCAATGCATGACATTGTCTCGTTGATGGGTCCCTATACAACCATTTTGTTAAAACTTACTAATCAATTCTTTCTTTGCTCTGGATCTCTTTCTGCCTTACTGTACAATTTAACCACATGCATGATGCACCCTTCCTATTGACTCTTCCATTGTCCCTTTCTGCTTCATTTATTTTCATCTGTCAGTATATGGTAACTGTCATAAGTAAATGCATTCCATCTCCAGCATAGGTTCTAATTTCTAAATGATTTTTTTTTGTACAGTAAGACAGTTGGGCTTCTGGTTTCTAGTTCCTACCAACGTTACTGATGGTGAAATTATTTGGTTTCTCTTTCTTGATTTGATCATAATGGTGAAATCATGAAGACAACAAGAAAACAACGCAGGACCCAGAGCTTCATGCTGAGGCCCCCACCCTCATCCCCAGGCCTAGAAATGCCTGCCCACTTCAGATTTTTGTGACAATGGATACAATTATTAGCTTTTGCAGGCTTTCTAAGCTGTAAAGAAGATGCCAAATTCAAAGGCCTATGGGCCTTTTCATTGAGACTCCTAAGAACCCCGAGACCCAGAGAGAGCCCTTTGTTCAAGGCTATCATACGAAAGGGTCTACAACTGATATTGCTCCACTTCAATGAAAGTCCTTTGTTTGTTTACTTGGAAATTCCACATTATGAGACTTGTTTGGTCACCACCCATAACCATCGGGTGAGAGAGTTGTTAACTTGCATGGTTGGGCACAAGACGAAGTCGAAATAGAAATTTAAATTTCACAACCAAAACCAACCATCTATGTAGGAACTAAAGCCGTGGAGATTAAAATATTGACGCAGGGGAAGAAAACAAGAATTCTAGTAGGCTGTGCCACATGTACAATTCATATCGTATCGTCCGTACGCAGCAGACTTATAGAAGAGCCCTAGAATTGGATTCTACCTACAAATAAATTCGCACTCAGATCAATCACAGACAAGTTTGCAAAATAGAGCAATTGCAGATATGAGAATCGGAGAAATATAAAACAAGCTTAAAAATCCCGGACTATTCCACACAACGTATGCAGCCAGCATTGCCCATAACCCGCATTGACTATAAAGAGACTGTAGAATGCATCAAGAAGGTGAAGGCCATTCCTCACACTGGGACTAAAGCTTGCAGCACACACACAATTTCAGATCCAGAGGCTTGGGTGCATGTACATCCGCAAATTTAAAATGAAATGTTGCTGTCAAATGTCAAATGCAAACAAGAAACATAATTTTTCTTTCCGAAGTAACTTATAATAAAATATTAACGGACAAGTCTAAAATTGAAAGGAATCCACATAAAACCTCTTAACCAAACCAAACAAGTAATTTAATCCCTGGACAAACTTATTTCTATTATTTACTAATAGGATCTCCACCACTATGCTCTCAAGGAATACAGCCCCTAACCCATGGCATATTTCTGGGTCCAGGATCGAGCAGTAGTCTCATATTTGGCTCTGTCGGTCTTGTACATGTGAGCAATCTCAGGCACAAGAGGGTCATCTGGGTTTGGATCTGTAAGCAATGAGCAAATTGAAAGGAGAACCTGCAGAAAAACAATCATAACATGTCAAAATAGCCAAATCTAAGAATGTCTAGTACCATGGAGTTCCTCTATGAACTTCTTTGCTACATCTCAAACTACGACACATCCCCTGAACCAGATTCGTGAAGGAAAGAAATAAGAAGAGCATATAAGGACAAATATACATTACCTTAGATATTGTCAGGGCAGGGCTCCACTGCTCTTTGAGAATGTCAAGACAGATGCTACCATTACTGTTGATGTTAGGGTGGAAGACCTTGGTACGGAAGGCAACCTGTTGAAATAATCAAATATTAATAAAAATATCATAGGAACACTGGCAAAACCAGAACACACATTGCACAGTTATTTTAAAAATAGAAAATTATACTGAGCTACAGTGAACAATTAATAATTATATCAAAAGAAATATATTAAATACAAGGACATCAACACACAAAGTGTGCGTAAGGAATATAATATATTGGTTTAACATATAAGCATAGGCTACCTTGGGTGGCTTGAATGGGTAATCTGGAGGAAAGTGAATGGATACAAGAAAGACACCCCCAGAAAATGGGCTGTCAGCTGGGCCCATAATTGTTGCTTGCCAGTGGAACATGTCATCCGCGACCGGCCCTGTTTAAATACACAATAACCAATATAATATACATAAGGTCTAAAGAAATTCAAATAAAACACATGCAGCGTCACAATAGGATTGAAAATGTGGAAAAAAATTTTTGATCAGTCAATACCATAGTGGACAAAGCTTCAAGACACACAGGTGACTGAAGACGATCTAAACAACCATACTAGATGGAGTGCAATGCAACTGGATTCAATTATGCAAGTAAGTTAAGGTTCTACTTTATCTAGTTTCTATCTTTTAATTCCTTCTTCTTCTCCACGTGAATGATAATGGGTCTATCTAGCAGGGGCAAGGATTAGAAAATTAAATTTTGATTTCTGCTTGATGACTAACTAGTTGCATCCGATATGTTAAGAATAAAATAAGATGAAAAATATACAAACCAGCGCTGCATGAGGCAGGAGGGTCCTTCTGTAGATCCTTCAACTCCTTGTTGATCCGTTTTGAAGCCATCAGAAATTCTCACACACAAACTGCAAAAACAATGCAAAAAGATCGCAATTAAGCACCAATTAATTCCCAACCCATAAACCCAAAGCTAAATACAAACAAAAACACTAAAAATCATGAATGAGAATAAAATAAATTTCATATTAAACCAAGCATATAACAACTCATTAATCTACCTTGAATCAAATTCCAGAAACATAAATATACCAATCCTTATGAGTTATAATTGTTTTTCTCATACCAACTCCAGTATGAGTGAGGCCATATTTGGATTAGAAAAGAAATAAAAAATTTCTACATAGCCAAGCAAGTCATAGCAGAATTTCAAACCCTTAAAAATATAAGAACCTCCAATTAATCAAGTGGGTTTATCTAATAAACAAATAGAGAAAAATTAATAGTTTAACAGTGCAACATGTAATAATAAATTGTCTAAAAATAAAGAAAACTTGTCGGGTTCAGCATCAAAATACAACCAGAAACCAAAACCTTAACCCTAACCCTAAAAGAATAAAACTTACCCACAAATTGAAAAAACCCCTTTACTTTTTATCTCAAAAATAAAACCAAGAGCACGATTACGGAAATTCAAAATCTTGCATAAAAAGGAACAGAATTGAAGGGTAAAGGAAAGAAATTGAAGATTACCTCCGACTTTAAGTGTCGAGAGGGCGTCTGTAGAGTCAAAAGTTACAGAACAGAAGCCGAGCTTGTTTGGTATCTAACCTGTGGTGGCACTCAGAAAGTGTGTGAGTCCATATATAAACCGGATCTGTGGCGGTCACCCATAGAAGTTACTTGCCAAATTCTTATGGGCTCTGGTTCATTGGTCTACATTCTGGATATATCCAATTTTACCCGGCCCAATTTCACAATACTCCAGCCCGCCCCAACCATTTTCTTTTCCTCTTACCCTTGTTGCCATCCATCAATATGTTAAAATTATGATTTTTTGAAACTCATTGTTTACCTGCCAATGAGTAAAACAACGATAATATTAAATGAATAAATATTGAAAATTATTGGAATCATTATTTTGTTGGCAATAATCATGACTCACTAATGGGCTTTGAATATCCCAAGCTACAAATGAGAGTGGAGGTCCCTTTCGTCCAAACCAAGCCCACCACTAGAAAGATTTCATGCACTAGTGTAATGTAATGAGTGCAACTTTCCAATTTCATAACCAAACAAAAAAAAAGCCAATTGCATCTCGACCGGAGAATACAACCCAAAAAAGCCTGCTAACCATCGATTGCTACTTTGAAATATATTGTTCATGATTAAAAGCAAAAATTTCTTTTCAAATCACTTTAGAATCCATATGGGTTCTTAAAACCCTGATAAGTTGATCTACTTCTGTAACAACTAGAGAATCATGCCATAAGAAAGTAGCATCCCACTCAAGAACTCAGCGCATTGTTGAACATGATAAAAAAGATACTCATGTGATCAAATTTTCTAGTATAATTGCAAAATAAAATAAAATAAAATAAATACCTTGTACATGTGTTGATGAATGATGCTGCATGGAGTAGTGACAAAAACGGTCAATGCAAATCTGGTTTGAGTTGTAATATTCATGTAGGTGTAGATGGTAATAGATATTTTTAGTTACATTATGAAAACGAGTTCTGTTGGATTTTTTATGGAGAAACTGAATAGTCAGCGAAAGATGGTTAGATAGTGGACAACCACTAGCGCCAAGATCGATAGGTACTGACCCGATAATGATAATACGTGGTGGGTTCAGCACGAAACTTGGTTTCAGAACTAAAATCACAAGCTAAACTCAAAACATTCAACAGCATCAAACACACTTTTCTAACTTTAGGCTTTGCCTCTGCATCGCTCTCTCTCTTTTCTTCTCCTGTTGCTTCTTCTGATTCTCTTTTCTGGGTTGTTTTCTTTTCCTTCTCTGGTGGGTGCTTTTGTTCTTAAATTTGGTGATTCTGGTTCAACGCACAAAGAAGCCATTTGAGGTGCGTTTTCTTGTTGGTTCTTGATGGATCTTATTGAGTTTTAGCCAATAACAGCCAAGGAAAAGTTTTTACTGTTTCGTGAGAGCTTTTACTTTCAGTTTTTTTTTTTTTTTTGTTTTAATTGTTTGTGTTAAATTTCGTTATTGAATGTCAATTTAATCGTTTGTGATACATCATGGAACAAAATTGTCTGCCTTATTTTACCTCCTGGCTTGGTTGCCAAAAGACAGACAGGAAATATAATGAAAATATTGGTTTATGTATGTGTGTAATTCTTTACAGATCAATGAGAGCTTTAGAGCAGCTACTTGGAGTAACTTTATCATGAAATGTGTCAAATCATTTGATCTGGTTGTCATTTCTTCATCAATGGATTAGCATCTGCTATATGAGTTGAGGATTATATTAGACAAAAGAAATAATGAATGGAGAATTTATGAGTAGACTTAGGTGTTTTATTGTGCTGCTAGATCTGCTTTTTTCCTAATGAAGGCATTCGTAAATGTTGCAGATGATTCTTCTATGATTGCTATTTGCCTGAAATTTGTTTATAGTATCTTAATATCTTCGTCACTTACATCTTCAGGTTTATAGTTGGTTAAAACATTTGCATCCCATTTTGTCCTTGTTAATTGGCGATGGGAGGTGCAGTAGGAAGGCATGACTCTCAACATGCTTGGATGCCAGAAACAAAGCTTGAGGTCAAAATGGTTGAAGCTATGCAGCGAAGAGCAGCTGAAGGAACTGCCATGAAATCATTTGACAGCGTAATTTTGAAATTTCCAAAAATTGATGAGAGCTTAAGAAACTGCAAAGCTATTTTTGAGCAATTTGGTTGGTGCAAAGTCTTTATTTTTTCTTGTCATTTGTCTATCGAATAATATGTATGTGGTCTATTAACGTGGCTGTGCATTCCTATTGGCAGTTTAAGAGTTTCAAACTTGAATCCTGGGCATTCTTTGCCAAATAAAACAAGAATTTTTGGTATCTTTTTCAGAATTTTGTTGTTAAGTACTGATCTCAAAGACAGCCAGACACAAAAAGTACAGTTATAAGCTATGTTTTACTGGCAATCTAACCTTGAAAATTTTCCACAGAATAAACTTTGAGTTTTACAACCTCTTTAGAAGAAGATTTTTCTTTTTATACCATTCCTAACTTATATATTTGGATTAGGAATGCTTCAAGAGCTTGTGGATATAAACATTTAATTACTAGTTTTCATCTAACTGCTAAGAAGTATATGTTTGTTCTGTTTCTTTGTAGATGAGGATTCAAATGGTGCAATTGATTATGAAGAGCTCAAGAAATCTTTCCATAAACTGGAAATTAGTTCTACAGAGGAGGAAATCAATGATCTCTTTGAGGCCTGTGATATTAATGAGGATATGGGGATGGAGTTCAATGAGTTCATTGTACTTCTCTGCCTTGTGTATCTTCTGAAGGATGATCCAACTGCTGTTTGTGCTGTATCTGAATCACTGTATATTCCTGGTTATATGTGACATGATCTTAATTTGCAGATGTCTGTCTGGCACCATTTTCCTTGAAAAATAGTTGACATGTGCACATTCCTTTATTTCATAGTACATTATGCCATATACAATATTTTGTGGAGTCTCTGTATTGACGATCAAAGTGCGTGTCAAATTTGAATGTTGTGTGATGCAGAACTAACATTGTCATCTTGCCATTTTTGTTTCCTTACTTACATGATAAGGAAATCTTTGTTTTGTTTTCTTTTCTATGATGTTTGAATTCCATGACATTACTAGAAATCAAAAATGGGGATGCCCAAGTTGGAGGCAACTTTTGAAACATTGGTTAATGCATTTGTTTTCTTGGACAAGAATAAGGACGGTTATGTCAGCAGAAGTGAGCTGGCTCAAGCCATAAATGAATCAGGAGAGCGTTCCTCTGGACGGATAGTCATGAAAAGATTTGGTAAGCTTTCTCTCTATATTACAGCATCTTATAAAAAATTGTGTTTCACCCTTCTCCGTGTTTACAGGAAAGATATTTCCTTTCCATGTAGTAGTAAAACATTGACAATGTTGGTGTCAGGAAGTCCCACTAAATCAAAAATGTTTTTGTATTCTTGGTGCAGGGTGGCCTTCTTAAGCCCATCTATTTGTATTCACTTGAAAAATCTGTTTGACAATATTTTGTAATCATGAGGTGTCGGTGCTTGTATTAGATAATTCTAACACAGTTTCCCACTATACTATTGCAGAAGAGATGGACTGGGATAGAAATGGAATGGTGAACTTCAAGGAATTTCTGTTTGCATTCACTCGTTGGGTTGGAATTGATGAGAATGAAGATGAGGAAGAGGGGGAAGAGAAGGCTTAAAACAATCCATGCAATTCTCCGGCAGATGCTGCTTAATTAAAGCTTCTCAGACCAGTGAGTTCCAACATAAAGTCCTATCTACTCTTTGTGGTGGTAGAAATAAATCAAGTTTAATCCCTTGAATGTGTAGTGTAAATAGTCTTTAAGTATACAATTCAAATGCGGTTCTGATAATAAAATTAAACTTGATCAGAGTTCCTTTAGTTTCTTTATCTTTTTCCTCATAAAAAGCTTACACATTTTTAATGAAAATTAATGTATGGCAATATTTTTATTTTTTATTTTTCACTTTGGTAAGTTGCATAAAAGTAAAAATTAATGGAAAGAGCCGCATTATTCATAATAGCAATAGCAGCCGTTAATACATAAAAGTAAATCATAATAAAAGTGTCAAGATATTGTTATACACCAATTAGCCACTGGCAGCTGAATGTCAAATCATTCATAATTTGCCGAAGATTAAGCTGCAAGTGTATCCGCAATAAGAAGTGGCAAAAACTTTCGTTAACAAATCTAAATTTGATCTAAAATTCTTAATCAGTCAACATGTTTTGATTGCAAAACCACTATGAAGAACATCTCTAGGCCCTTTGTGTTAGAAAGCTTAATATATTAAGTTTTAAGGTCAAGTAGTTACCTAACAGAGTATCAAAATAGAGATCCTAAGTTCAAACTCCTAAGTATAAGCAAACACAACAACAACAACAATAATAATATAGTAATAAACTAGCTTTGCTAGATCCTTAATGACGTCATGCACTCTTACCAGAAATTTGATGTCATACATATGATGCAGCCTAGATCTTAAAAACAATGCAGGCCGATATTTAGCAGCCAGGATATCTAGCTTTAGTCGTCCTCTTAAAGCTGATAGACTGGTACTAAACCTCGTTTCTGCACAATAGAAATGAAAATGGCAACCAATTGGACTTGTGAAAAAGAAGGAAGAAGAAAGATGAAGAAGCAATGGTTGTAAACTTATGCCTCTGCGATTGTGGCCTCCTTTTAGTCCACTTTATTGATGAGATGCAGTATTGATCATTTGAAAGAAACCCAGAGGTGGCAACCATAGTTTCAAGAAACTTGAGCTTGTATGGTATCATAATTGCAAATGTTCAGAATTTGACTATGACTTGACAATTTTGTACATCACAATGCCACTAAGCCTTCCCACTGCAAATAAAATTTCAATTAATTTTTCAGATACTTGGGATATTGAATTCAACTTGGCCAAACTGAAATTAAACAACACAAACTAAAAGAATCATTACCTGACTTCAAAATTTTGTACACTACTGTGATTACCCCACAAATTAAGCTACTGTTACTTCAAAATAAATGATTTTACTTACCATTGTAATATTTTCTTCATATGCAACATGACAACACTCAGTTATCATTTAAACAACACAAACTAAAAGAATCATTACCTGACTTCAAAATTTTGTACACTACTGTGATTACCCCACAAATTAAGCTACTGTGACTTCAAAATAAATGATTTTACTTACCATTGTAATATTTTCTTCATGTGCAACATGACAACACTCAGTTATCATTTAAATCTGACATGTCTCTGATTTTGCCCACTTTCTCTGTTTTCTGACACTACATTGTCATTCTTCCTCCTCTATCACAACTGAATCCCAACTATATGAATATAAATTAATATCTACGGAAGGGATGTGGCCTATTTTGGACCGCTTTCCTCGTTCATTTCTTTTTAACCGTTCTTCTAGTAAAGGACAATAAAAAATATGGAAGTGCACCCCTGAGGATCCCACTTGGAAGGGATTCAACATTTGGGCAATTAGTGATCCACAAATATTGAAGAGAGGCAAGGTTTTTAAAACCATTGGAAGCTATGTACTTTAAATTTGGGAAGCTAGCAATCCTCAGCTGAGTTAGAGATCCTGGCAACTTCAATCCCATCTCTTCTTGTGGAAAAGACACAGCATCATGGCATTCTCCAATCCAGAGGTATGCAAGAGAGGTGAGCTTGTGCAACCCCCATTCTATTAGTGGTTTATAGATGTTGAGATCTTCCATTATAAGTGTTGTCCGGTTGGCAGGAAAGCCTTCATCTGGGAAGGTTATGATATTTCGACATCTGCTTATTAATAATTTTTGAAGAGAGGTGAGGCTGTGGATGCAACTGGGTAGTGCTTCAAGCTTTTCACATCTTACTATTGAAACTTCTAGGATGGTGTTGGGAAGCCTTGGAAAGGAAACAAGATTTGGACGGTCAAATATAGAAATCCTCTGAAGACTGCTGAGATTGTCCAGGCCATGAGGCATGAATTTAAGATTTTCACAATCTTTGATATAAATAACGACAAGAGGCATGTTACCATGGAACCTCTTCCCTATTGATTCTATCTTTGGACAACTATATGTTGGGAAATGTGTTGTTGACCAATCTTGTGCCAAAGGTGTTGTAAAAAGAAATGTAATTTTTGTTTATCGAGTTGTAATGGGTTAGGTTGGTTTTCGTGTCAAAGTGGGTCATGTTGTTTTTCATGAAGATAGAGAGTCTGCTGGAAATTTGCTCTCGGATTGTTTAATCAGTTCCATGAAGATAGAGTCTGCTGGAAATTTGCTCTCGGGTTGTTTAATCAATCCATGAAGTCAGAGAGTTCGCTGAAAATTT
>JANLJB010030301.1:0-22867 GCA_026212285.1 Bursera cuneata | reverse complement strand
TGGATACGATATTTGGACTCACCGAGGACTATAATTAAGACTACCTACACTTGGGTAACACTTTCTAAGTAGTAGCAGTCACGTCAGTGGAAAATGGATGAGGACGAGTCAACAATGAGATGTCCAGACTTTGGGTCGGGATTCACGACCGATGAAGGTTTGAAAAATGATTGAAACACTCCCGAAACCTAAAGTCTATATAAACTGCATTAGAGACCAAGACATGAAAGAAACTGCATAAACACCTCCTAGTCGCCGGAAGTCGCTGTCTCTGGTGACTATTTGCATTTCCCTGCGAGTTAGCCGCCATGGCCGGTGGCAATGGAACCGCCTCGGCCTCCTGATCATTGTCGTAGTTGCCGTTTCCCCATCTGATGTCGAAAATGTCATAGATAGGACCAGAGATGTTCGCTTGCGTCAACTATCGCTGGCCGATCCCGGCGTTGCCAAGCCCCGACACCGAGGGCGAACGACTCCTCTCGACGAGCTGGTTCCAACGGTGGCCTTTGATTGTCAGTCCGGTGCGTGGATTACCGGTAACGAGCCTCGACAGCGTAAGCCTCCCGTTTACTGATCTACTGCTTCCCGCCATTGGTTGCCATTGTCGTTGGTCGGAACAAGTCCCCCTCGACGAGATGAAGGTAGTGGTACCCTCCGTTCACTGTTCCCGACCGTCGTCGTGTTCTTCGGTGAGAGAACATGAATCACAGCTACTGTTGGATAATTTGTAGGCCCCTTTACCTTGCTGACTTGACAGTTACACCCTATGGCACACCCCTACTGTTTTGGATGTTGGCAGTTTACCACCTGCCACGTGTGATGATGTAAGGACCCCCAAGGGTTATTAGGTTAGCAATCTTACCCCCGCTTTATTATTTTATGTATATTTATGGATTTACAGTAACGCCCTTAAGATGTAAAATATCAATTTAACCTTCAGTTTCTGGTTTTGCATGATTAGACCTTGGACTCCAAGGACTCATCCAAAATCATCAAAATGTATGGATTTACTATATGGATAAGGAATAGAGAGAGAATGAGATCCAAGAGCTTTGGTTCCAATATCGAGGTAGGGGTTTCTGGTTATACATTTCTATTATGTTTTAACGTGCATATAGATTTATCTTACTGCGTGGCTTAGGGAATAGAGACTGTGTATGATGGACGAATGGGTACATGAGATGATTAGATAGATTGAGTCGTTACAAACGCGTATGCAGACTTACGAAAATGAAACGTGCTTCATTATATCCTCAGAATAGACACGGAGTGAGTTATGGGTTATGAGTACCATATGGGAGGGTACGTGAGGATACGTTCGGATTACAAGGATACGTAAGTGGTAATATGATATGGAATGGATGATACGCGAGTAATATTCGAGTGATTGTGAGTTATGGAATGGGTAAGATAGATAGTGAGGCAATTAGATTAGTCTAAACTTGAGGTATGATGTACGGATGATATGTATGTAATCATGTGTGATGAGGTGGATGAGATATGAGTAAGCCGTACGTGAGTAAGACTGTACAGGCTAGTAGTAATAAATGAACAGTCACGGGACCAACTGAGATGAGTACGGATTGTACGGATGGACCCCGGATTGATCTAATGATACATAGAGATCCGAGGGACTTGACAGATGGTATTTAGGACTGATTAGCTAATTCGCAGTAGTCCAGTGTGAGAGGGACCGCCTTGACATTCGTGAGTGGGATCCCAATATGATATGATGATAGTGTTAGATCTTGTGGTGGCCAGTCGCTCCGGGGCCCAAGGGAAACACTGGTGATATGATATGATGATTGTGTTAGACCTTGTGGTGGCTGGTCGCTCCGAGGTCCAAGAGAAATATTGGTGATATGATATGATGATAGTTTAGACCTTGTGGTGGTCGGTCACTCCGGGATCCAAGAAAACACTGGTGATATGATATGATGATAGTGTTAAACCTTGTAGTGACTGATCGCTCCAGAGCTCAAGGGAAACACTGGTGATAAGCTATGATGATCGTGTTAGGCCTTGTTGTGGCCGGTTGCTCCGGGGCCCAAGGAAAACACTGTAGATATGATGAGGGTGTTAGGCCTTGTGGTGGCCAATTGCTTTGGGACCCAAGGAAAACACTCATGTTGTATCGTCGGAATGGACATGGAGTGAGTTATGGGTTATGAGTATCATATGGGAGGGTACTTGAGGATACGTTCAGATTGCGAGGATACGTAATTGGTAATATGATATAGAATGGATGATACGCGAGTAATATTTAACTGATCGTGAGTTACGGAATGGGTGAGATAGATGGCGAGGTACTTAGATTAGTCTGAACTTGAGGTGTGATGTATGGATGATATGTATGTGATCATGCGTGATGAGGTGGATGAGATATGAGTAAGCCGTATGTGAGTGAGACCGTACAGGCTAGTAGTAATGAATGAATGGTCACGAGACCAGATGATGTATGTACGAATTGTACGGATGGACCCTGGATTGATCTAATGATACATAGAGATCCGAAGGGCTTGATAGATGGTATTTAGGACTGATTAACGAATACGTAATAGTCCAGTGTGAGAGGGACCGCCTTGACATTCGTGAGTGGGATCCCGATATGATATGATGATAGTGTTAGACCTTGTGGTGGCCGGTCGCTCCAGGGCCTAAGGGAAACACTGGTGATATGATATGATGATAGTGTTAGATCTTGTGGTGGCTATTGCTCCGGGGCCCAAGGGAAACATTGGTGATATAATATGACGATAGTGTTAGACCTTGTGGTGGCTGATCGGTCCGGGGCCCAAAGAAAACACTGGTGATATGATATGATGATAGTGTTAGACCTTATGGTGGCTGGTTGCTCCGGGACCTAAGGGAAACATTGGTGATATGATATGATGATAGTGTTAAACCTTGTGGTAGCCAGTCGCTCTGAAGCCCAAAGAAAACACTCCTGTTATCATACTAGCGTTAGGCCTTAGGTAGCCGACTGATTCGGGGCGTAAGAAAAACACTAGATTGGATATGGTATACGTGGATATGACTAGTGAACGAGATGTGTGCGTAGGTAGTATGTGTTGAGATAGTTGTGATTGTATATAATGTGTGTTGTCTGATGCATGCTTAAATATTAAGATTTTATAGAACTATATAGCGTAAAAATTCCTACTGAGCTGTATTGCTCACCCTTTCCTCCACAGGTACCAGAGGTCAAGAGTCTAACGACGAGATTCGGAGCTCAGATAAAGGATCTTGGATGATATTGAGCATGTTCGGGTAGACATGGTGTGTCGTGAGTCAGTGTCTACTTGTCTATTTTAAAAAGAAAAATTTTGTAACCCATTTTCAAATGTAAATGTTTTAATTTTATTTTACTTATTTGTACAGTTACCCCTGAGGTTCCTGTATAAGGGATTCCAGGGCGTGATATATTGATATTATTTTCATTCTCTTCACCAAGACTATCATCACTATCATATATAGGTTCATCATCCAAATAATTCATATCGATATTCTCAAGTGCTCTTAGTTCCTTAATACGCTCAAGGCCAGCTATATGTCCATTAAGATAACTGTCTGGTGATAGATTGACTTTATCAATTAGATTACAAATGAGGGATGTAATATCATTGGCTCAAAAAAGGGGATGATAATATTGTGGGTATCGATTGACTTATTTGATTGCTTTCACTTGCTGAATGGAATATTGAGTTCCTCATATTTTTATCCCATGAAACTTTTTTATCATGTGAAGGGACTGGTGGACTGTTCCTCTTAGGTTTTTCCTCAACTACCACCATCAATGTAGTTAATTTTATTGTACTACTATAATATTGAACAAAGAACTCAACAATCATCATTTTGAAAAGTCATAATTGTGGATCCTTCTAAGTTCTTATACACAAATCTCATTGTCAATTTCATAATACATTTTTCTTGATCCAAACCAAGTTTTGTATACAATAATTCTAGCAACTATTCATATCCAATATCTCTTGAGATTGCTAATCCTTTGATGCTATCACCCATGTCCTTAA
Organism: Bursera cuneata; assembly: GCA_026212285.1. Classification (NCBI taxonomy): domain Eukaryota; kingdom Viridiplantae; phylum Streptophyta; class Magnoliopsida; order Sapindales; family Burseraceae; genus Bursera; species Bursera cuneata. The sequence goes on along the minus strand of JANLJB010030301.1, from coordinate 18,836 downwards.
CATCACCATTTGATTATGTCTCCCAATGGACATCATAATTTACAGTAACACAAACTTTATCTATTATCCTCTAAATCAAATTGAAACATATAAGATTACATAGCAAAACTTGACACAAAATTTTAATTCAAGTGCAGAACAAAATTTTAAATTTAAGTACATAATAAAATTTTTGATTCTGAATCGTCAAATGTGGCAGTTTAACCAGTCTGGTCAGTTGGATTACATCAGGTAGGCCACAGTTTAGTAGTCCAGACCATTTGGACTGCTATGGCCCGGTGGTCCGGACTAGTTGGACCACTACCCAACAATCCAGTTTTCTGCTTTTTGCTCTTTTGGATTGAAAATGTACGAAAAATTGTTCTAATTCTATTTTCTTATAAAAATTGTCCACATCTCTCACTATACACAATTTTAAACTTTTAGACAAGATTTTTTTGTCCATTTTAATCCATGATCAAAAATTAACTTATTTGTTTTTTTAACAAATCGAAATTTAGTGAGAGATTAGAGATTAAAGCTTACCTTTGTAACTTTAGATGCTCACACAATCCTTTTTGAATCTTGAATGTTACTTAGTGTTATGGCAAAGGGATAAATGAGTGGATTAAAACACTTAACACAGATAGAAATGAACGAAAGAGATCATATTATTATTCATTATAATTAAATAATGCAAGATCGTACAATGCTGGCAAAGTAGTATGGTAACATGGGACAGTGGGGTTATACAATGATTAATAATATATAGGATTAATCAATCATGATTACCATTATTTGACTAATGTAAAAAAGGCCACCTACACCTTTTGAAAATATTAACGTTTGAGTAGGGAGCTCAAAAAGTCAAAAATTTTGGACCTTTTGATTTTAATTAATTAATTAAGTTTCTTTGACCGGGACACATACTAAATTCCTACATCATACCAGAGTGGTGCTATTTGCACCTCACTAATCAACTAAGTAGCTTCCCTATCTTTAATTTAAGAGGATAAATTTGTTCAAAAAAAAAAAAAAGAAAGAAAGAAAGTAAGAACTCATATCTTTCAAAAATTTGAAATTTCAAAATCTTTGTATTTTATTCTCTATCTTTAATGAGTTTTCTGCTCCATGCTCACATTTTAAAAGCTTTTGGTGTTGATTTTTATTTGTGTTTCCTTACACTGACAAAATTTAGTTAAAAATAAGTTTTGCTAAGGAATGAAATGGGCGGGGCTTTCAAGTTGATTTTGGCGTACTAGTTTTTTTTTCTTTGATGGATGGGGTCTGGAAGATGATGTTCATGGTGATGGGTGAGGTCTTCAAGTTGAATTTGATGATGAGTTGGGTGATAATCTTGGCGATGAGGGGAGTCTAGAAAGATTATTCTTATGATCGGTGGTTGGTAAATTGATTCCTGTGTAAGAGTGGGAGATTAAAGTGTTAAAACTCATTCAAGAAGTGGGGTGGAAAATGGAGCGAAGGAAGTTGAAAAATCTAGTGGGTTCATTGATAGAAATAAGTAAGATGGATAAAACATTAATATAACATACACGAACTAGAAGATTTTGCTTGTAGGAGAGGCAGAATAGAAACAAGACGTTTCAAATTTTTGATGGGATACATAAAGAAATAAGATCATTTTTTAATTAATTTTTTATTAACAATTTTATCCTCTTAAAATTAAGAAATAAAGGTTATTTAATTAATGAGTAGGTGACGTACAAATAACACTTTTATTAAGAGGAATTTACTTTGACCCCCCAATTAGATTTCAAGAAACACTTAACCCCATATTTTTATTAAACTAACACTTATCCCCCAAAAAATTACTACTGTTTTCCTAAAATTAACACTTACCCCCCAAATATTTGGGGGGTAAGTATTAGTTTTTTAGGTTTCCTAAAACTAACACTTACCCCCCAAATATTTGGAGGGTAAGTGTTAGTTTTTTAGGGGGTATTTGGAGGGTAAATATTAGTTTAATAAAAGTGTGAGGCTAAGTGTTTCTTCAAATTTAATTGGGGGGTTATTATAATTTTTCTCTTTTTATTAATATTATATTTAGGGATAATAATTGGAACCGTGAACTTGTAGACACGCGGAACCAAATATAGGGTTTTGGATTAATTCTCTATCTCAATAGTCAAAGAAGCTTGACCCAAAACTGTGAAAGAATTGTTTAAATAAAATATTATAATAATTACTTTTTTTATATAAAATATTAAATATGAAACTAGACTTTGTTTACTATGTATGTCATTTAGACTTTGTTCATTATGTATATAATATTTATTTATGATTTGTAATTTACTTTTGTGAGTTACTTTTGTCATGACTAATGTTTTTACTCTTTTTGTTTACATATAAAAAATTATATTTATAAATTAAAGTAAAAAGAATAAAAAGATTAAATATGAACAATGATATATCATTTTACTAAATAAAAATAAAAATTTAAAAAATTATATATAGTCATTAAACTTGCACGTATTGGAAAATTATATTTTTAAACATAATAAGGTAGTCATTTTGGAGCTTAAAATTGGACTCACTTCATGTTAGTAGATTGTCTTGATGGATTGAAATCTCCTCATTAGAACTTTGGAATGGTATACTTGTATGGTCAAAATGATGAACGAGTAAATGAGAAATTGTAGCTCAAAATGCCTCTATGAGGTAGAAAAATTTAAAGAAAAATCACTTATCCCACATGGGAAAAATATAGAATATCAAACTTGCTTATTTATAGTTTCATATTTTTAATAGGTTACAATGTGTAGCATAGAGGTTCCCTCTTGCATGCACCCACAAAGGGTGCTAATCTTTGGGCTTGGGCTTTGGGATGTGGGTTAGTCTGCACGAATGCTAGGTTTGGAAGCGTTTAGAATTAATTATGGGCTGCCTTTTCCTTCACCTGGATAATCCTTCTTTCCAAAACACACCAAAAGCAAAGCTTTCTCTTCTTTCTTTCATCTCCTCTCAAAGAGATTTTTTATGTGATAGAGCTTGGGCTACTATTTGGTTCGACAAGAAGTGACTTTTGAAGTGCTCGATAGAAACTTGAAATCGTTGTATCTTGAGAGATAGACACCAAATAACTTCAAGCATCCCGGTGAGGAGCAAATATGTTTTAAGAAAATCGTATGATACACGAGTCTCGATTTTGTTTCCTTAAACTCAATTGTTATTAACTGTTCTATAATTATAGTTCATTTATAATAGTACTATTTAATTAACGTTATGTTAATTAATGTTATGTTAAAACATGTTATTAATTGAAATATGTTTTCAGTGTTCAATTGTTATGTTGTTCAATTAATATAGTGTTATTAATTACATCCATTAATATTGCATTATTAATTAATTCATTAATATACATTATTAATAATTGTGTTATTAATTCATATAATTAATATTGTGATCAATATTTTATTAATAATCCATACAATTAATATTATCTTATTAATTGTCCATTCGCGTAATTAATTGTCATAGTAATTACAACAGCTGGTTAGTTCTGGTTTTACATAAATGGCTTTGAGTCGATTATGGGTCTAAATAATTAGAACCATGAAGGTTCTAGGTCTAGGATTCCTTAACAGTTTTTGTTCTAAATCTTGGTGGAATTGGTCTAGAACCAACCCATTGCATCCCTACTTATATGGTTTCTTAAGATTATATTTCCAAAAATTATTTTTAACAAAATGACCTTTAACACATATTACTTAGAACCCATGTTAATAAGCAAATAAGATGATTTAAATCCAGATTTAAGTTAAAATAAATAATTTTTTACTTTAAAATTAATAGAAAGTAAGAAAAAAAAAACTCAAAAAAATATATGCTTAATAACTTATTTTAATAAGATACCATCAGCAGAGATAGGTCTAAACAAATAACCCAAATTGTCTATATATATAAGACTAGACGTGTTGCCGGCAAATTTTTTCATTATTAGTTTGGTCTTGTGATGTTTAAAAAGTCTTTATCATATAAAACATTATTATATCTAGGTTGACCAAGGCCAGTTTCATCAAATCCTTAATTTCCAATGTCATAACATTGTTTACATAGCTTAGTAGTTTTCTTTGTGACCAAATCGAATCGATCAGTGACAAGTCTACCTCTTCTATATTTCTTTATCAAAACATCGTACAATAATTTTCAAAGGATATAGCAGAATGGAATTTAATGGACTCATGTTCACCCATATGTGTCATTTTATAATATGGTTTCGAAGTTGACATCGGCCAAATTATTTCTTTCAAAAACGTCTGAATCTAAACATTAGAAGTTCCCACTATTAGAGATAGAAATTCAAGACAAGTGTGGCGCCTATAAACCAGTGCTACAAGCCTATTAATTATTGCCTTCAGAATTGAATGATTACGTGTACAATGAGATTAGATATTTAAATTCCATATATATATATATAAATATACTTTGTGTATAGATATATATAATATAATATGGTACGTGATCTTGATAATGTTATCAGTTTGGTTAGTAACAACTATGGTTTGATTTGATTAGAAAGTACATATATATAATTATCAATTACTGATGCCATCTACCTAGTTTAGGTTAATTTTAACAGCTAGACCGCCGCTTAAACATCGCTTTTGATCAATTAGATAGCTATTTATTTATATTTTTCTTATTATTAATATCAACTTCATACTCTCTTTCTGTATAGCTTGGCCGCCAAAGCTCGAAGTGGGATGTGAAGAAGTTATTAAGTCGAACCATAATCTTAGTGCACATTTTTGCCCTAAAAGCAGAGAATATTATGATCATATCAGACCTATACACGACATTACGGCCACCAAGAAATATGACTTTTAGAAGGCAGCTCTATGTGTGTTGGCCTACCCCCAGATTTAATTGATTTTGACTACTCCATTACTCATAGTGCCTAAACACTGCGATAGTTACACTACATATATCACGCAACAAGATTCAGAACCACAATAATAATATCAATACTCTCACGTATCCTTATTGTCGTTTGCACTAAGTTAAGTGTTTTCATAGCTTTTCTCGTTTCGGAAACATGTATTGACAATGCTAATTTGTTGTGTAACAACTTAAAATCCCATTAACGAAGTTGCCTATTCTTAATTTTTAAGTCGATGTATTCATGTTTGATTTGTTCTCTAACTATATTTGTGCATAGACAAAGATGAATACATCTTGCTATTTCAGTTGCGAGGTTCCCCATTCACTATGATCATAAATGACTAGTGACAAGTTGGGGTTGTTTGTAGGTACATTTAATGATTTCTTGAACTTGTTTAAGGATTTGTACGTTGATCATGTTACAAAATTTTCTGAGAGAAATTATATTATGTTGAACATCTAACTGTGGGTGGCAGGTAGCATGACAACATGCTAGATGCACTCAGATATGTCGAATCTCATCTCATTATATGATACAAGTGGATGCTTCACTCTTGCACAATACCGATTTTGACATATTCTTTATTATTGCTCTTTCCTCATTAATTTTTGTAGGAAATTATTCGAAAAATATTGAACTTAAAGATTGGTAATATGTAAATAATAAATCGTATCACATAAAGAGATACAATATTTAATATGGTTTACCATTAATTACCTACATCTATAGATAATAAGATAAATTTACTAGATCATAAATATATAATAATATAAGAGATCTCATATTAAATCTGGTATTCTATCCGATATCTAGTACTAATAGAGTTTTGAAACTATTTTTTATTTTACTTGCACAATCCTAGTATTGCTTCTACATATTTTTTATATTTCTTCTCATATTCTTACGAGAATGTTTATCTTGATTAGCCCTTTATGTGCCTCTTTTATTATTAGGATTGATTTTCAATTCTTATATTTATAAATCTATGTAGAGATATTATATTCTTAATAGAAGATGACTTTTATTTATTATAAAATTATATTTTCTTATTCGTTTTTTTTTTAAGTCAATTTAAATTAAAAAACAGAGTCACAGTCCCAACAAATTTTTTAGTAGATGAGCGAGGAGCGCAAAATGCCAACGGAAAGTGGACAGTCATAACGCATCTTTCAATTAATGGATTTTTGGCAGGATTGCTGAATCCATCTTCTGTCCTTTCCACTTCTGTGTGCCTCTCATTACAGTATATTGTGTCTATCACTAACTAGATGACCAGATGTGACATTAGTGGCTTTGTTTTTAGATTCAAAGACCTCAGCTCCGCCACTTTCAATCGCAAACGATTAATAACAGTTATACATGCATATACACAATTATAATCATAATCTAGTTATATATAATGAAGGAAGATCATCTTCGTTGGCTTAAAAGTTTGCTTTGCTTTTGATGCAAATTTTTATTTATTTATTTATTTTTGAATAGATATTTTGTTTATGTGGTTCATGCATATACTAAAACTAGTTAGTTTTGCTGATTGAGAACAAGAAACAATATATATATATATATATATATATATATATCAGGATGTTCTAGAGTAATGACTATGCAAGTTTGATATATATATTCACATAGATTCAACGAGGTTCTTGATCGGATTTGTCAAATCAAAACAGACAAGAAAACTACAGTTGCCCAAAATAATAGGTATGCAAAAAGAGGTGTGACTCCAAGTGGCCACTAAATCAAATTTCAGAAAGCTAAGAAACAAAAGTCTGTCAATAAAAGTAAATGAAAGTGAGAAGACTCATGAGAGTGTTTTGAACGGTGAGAAAATGCACTATATATATAGCAATAGTTTATCCGCCCATGGATTTGTCTTGCCTTTCTCAGTAGTTTCCCCCACATGTTTTCTTCAATATGTCCCATACACACTTATCCGTGCACGGCTGTTCAATCTTGGTTAATTCAAATCTTTTCTTCAATATATATATGTATATATATTGGGTGAATTCCACTATATATATATCTTTTGGGGGAATTCCACCGATCAATATTCGAAAAGGTGCTTTCTAATTATTAACGATCCAAGAATTCCTGGTTGTCTTGCGCTTGGGATAACTCCAAAAGGGGTTGGCGTCGGCAGCTGTAGAACATGTATTGAATTCATAGAATTTCACAATTTTGATTTGCAGCTGACACGCCATGAGATGCTTAAAAGGATGGTCTATTTGTATGATGGGAGTATAAATGCAATTTGGAGCATTTTTCTTGAATAATATCGATCACTGCTTTAATCATTGAAATGATATGATTTACTAGGCTTTTTTATATGTAGCCAGGACCTTTTTTCTCTATAGGCTTTCTTTAAGTCAAAGAAAATCAAATGAGCTGTTTTCATATCCTCTTTACCATTGGCATCGATATAAGAGTGCATGAACAATTAAGGCGATTTTTAGTACAATTTGCATTGCTGTGAAGCACAACATTAGCAGCTTGCTGAAAGAGACCACCATGGCAATGACTTTGATAATTAATTATCATATTTCTCCCTTCCCTATGTTGATATCATAAGAGGTAATTATTAACCCACTCAGTACCCCGGTTGGCTCAGACTACTGTGATGCTCCTACTAAAATCTGCACTTGTATGTTCATTCTATTTAATTTCTTAGTTGACTTCTCACGCTCTTGAAGACCACGTGTGATACTCTCATAACTTACTATTTTTCTATATTAAAAGAGTCTTAACAATCTTTATAGGAAAGACACCTAGTCTTTCTGCTTTATGGAATAGCTAATTCATTTTCCTTCAAGAAAATCAAAGTTAAATGAAGTTTTCAATTCTTAATTCTTTTGGGGATGCCAAATAAGATAAAGTTTAGGGAATTATGTTATTTGTGATAACCATTCAATTGACAAATTGAACCAATTTTTGTTCATCGAAGATGCATAAAAAGTAAGAGCATATGCCTTCGCATTCGTCCTCTAGCACATTGATAATAATAATAATAATAAAATTTCATTAATCTGTTGAAAGTATATATATTAAACCAATAAGTAGAATCCGAATAATTAGAATTATGCTCCAGATAGGATCTTCTTGAGCCAAACATATCAAACTATTACATGCATTCGGAAATTAATGAATTGTGTAAAGGGAAACAAGATAAGAAGCTAGCACTACATAAAAAAATGTCAGAGAACACGTGTAAAGGTTACATCATCTCCTTTGATAGCAAAGCAAGAAAGACAGAAAAAGGAAAGAAAGAAAGAAAGAAAGAAAGAAAGAAGATTGTCTAGCAAACGAACCTTCAAGCTAAGCATGAACACTTGTCAAGCATTTGCGAAGCAAATTAATACCAGAGAATCTAATTTACTATACACACAGTAAAAGGAAACAAAATCATACGTCAGCTAGATTTTTCATTTAGAGAATCCGAGGGAAGGGTTTGAAACTGTTCAACTGATTTGATCGTCTCTGTTATTCTTTCGGCACTGTTCTAGATAATATAGGTTACTGTGTGTGCATATTATTGCATGGTTAATCCCAGCTTTCAGAATAAGGTATCCATTACGTTCAAGAGTTGCCACAATTCCGTGGCTCACTCTGAACCCTTATTCTTTTATTGTTATCATTTGTTTTCTTTCTTCTTTTTTCCATTTACAGATTGTCTAACAATGATGGTTGCTGTAATATCTCTATGTATAGTAAAGCTTCATGAATATATATATTATGAGAATAATTAGGTAAACAAAGGGAATATATACATACGTATATATTATATTATACGATATATTTGAAGGGACGGTCGCATTAAAGTAAAGGAGGATGTTGAATCTGTCTTAAAGATGATACTTTGGAATCAATTTGTTGTTATATATGTATGGTTTCTAAAGGAGGTAATATATATAACAATAATTGTGGAAGAGGAGATGGTTTTTTTTTTTTTTTTGGTTCTTAATTTATCGGAGATGTATTACAGTTAACGGTGGCCCTTCTACTGACGGAAAGGATCAGGATTTTGATCTATTTCCTCGTTGAAAATGACACAAAAAACTCTTGCTGATAGACTTGAAATTACCCACAATCGGTGCTTGATTCAAACAATAACTTTTGATTGATATGCAAAAGCAATTAAAGCATTAGAAATTTGTCGACTTTTTCGATTAGGATTTCATTAGGTTATATATATATATATATATATATATATATATATATATATATATATATGTGTGTGTACGCGCACGCGCGCGCANATTAGGATTTCATTATGTTATATATATATATATATATATATATATATATATATATATATATATATATGTGTGTGTACGCGCACGCGCGCGCATATATATTTTAATCTTTGGATAAAGATGAAATCAATTTCCCTAATTACTTTGTGTTTAATATTTATTTAATGTAATAATTACAATTAATTTAGTTTGACAAATAAATCTCAATGACTTTTTATAAAATCATTGCAAATGATATCTCTAGACAAGATACTTTATCAAATTCCATCAACCTTTGGGGTTGATCATTTGGCTCTAACACGTATTTAAACTAGTGGAGACTATCGAACAAAATTTAGAAAAAAGAAAAAAAAAGAAAAATATTAATTAAAAAGCAAAGACCTTTCAGTGATGGTGACAGCTTGTTCAACTAAGCCTTTTATAGGAAACACGACACAATCTGAACCACTATCTACTCATTGAATGGGAATTTGACACCTATAAAAGGGCACGAGGAACCCACTTTAAATTTTCCTTGGAAAATAAATTAATAAAGGAGATACCCTTCTCCTCCTTTGAAGAGAAAAAATATTAAATAAGCTAGAGAAATGATGATAAAAGAAAACTGTTGTTTCGTTTGTGGGAGTTCGACACCTCGGTGGATGATGATTAAAATGCTTTGCTTTGTTTCATCATTATCGCAGTTCATATCAAAACAAATATATTTTTTGTATATATTATGCGTACTATTTATATATGCATATTGTTGAAGCATAACTATTATGATCATGTGTTTCTAAGGGGTCAATTCTCACCCTCTCGATTTGCATCTTTGAAGCCCTACACCATGGTGACAACCAATTGATTTGATTATATACAGGTTTTGATCAGGAAAAGCTTTTGATTTCAGAATTAAATTCTCTGTTTTCACGAGTAGAAGATATATATATAGGAAGTTAAGATTGAAAAATAATAAGTAAGAGATTAATTGAAAAGTATAGTTTTGGTGGGTGTAAAGTAAGTACTATTCAAAAAATTTATCATGGTGAATCATCAAAGAATCAAATAGTGATTTAATTTATCACCTACCAATTCCATTTTCACTACTGGTGGGTATACCCTAGTGTCCAATAACCCTAAAACGTCGTTTACTTCTTATGCATAATCAAGTAAACCCTTTTTAATTTCCATTAGAATTTTGATGTTTCTCTTAAAAAGAGAAAAAGGGTAGTTAATTATTTCTTTAATTTTGATAAAGAGTTTCAATTCTATGTATGTTATGTTATGACATGTAAGTAAATATAATACATCTCCCCTAGGTACCTCTAGACTCTAATTAATCAAACACTCTCTTTGGTTGGTTCTGTTGTTTATAATTCTTTAGAGTTAAGGGTAGCTAGCTGCCGTCTTGTGCCATGAACCACCACCCACGTCTCTACTTCTCGTGCCTTCCTCACTTTATAAGACTCACATGACCTGTTCTTGCATGTGACCCCGCTTTCTAGCTTCTCTCCATTATCTCTCTTGCCTTTAATTAATTTTACTATCTTCATCTACTTCTATCTCAGAATTCCTACTAAAATGATGCCCCCTGATCAGCAAGATACTAATATCGTCGGCAACGGTTCGGCTAACACCATTACTCACGCAAACCGAACTGAGAACGTTTCGGTTCATGCTGAACCTTCCATATCTGCTAACAATGTGAGTCCATGCTCCGAAGATCCAATTTCAGACCAAAAAGAGACGACTCTTGCTAGATTCTCCATTCTACGTGAATCCTTGCGCCCCATTACACTCAAGGTATACAAACATGCACAGCTTAGCCTTACCATTAGTTTGCTGTCGTGTGCATGTGTAATATGTATATAGCTCATGTCGTGACAAACAACTACTTATTAATTTTTTTTTTGTTTTATGCATGGAAATTGATGTTGCAGTTTGAAGATGTAGCGTATACTGTTAGTCTGCGCACTACAAAGGGAAGTTGTTTGGCTTCGAATGAACCTAAGCCAACACGAAGTGTACTCAATGGTGTTAGTGGTATTGTTCGACCAGGTGAATTACTGGCAATGCTTGGTCCATCTGGTAGCGGCAAGACCACTCTACTCACTGCTCTAGCAGGCCGCTTACCAGGAAAGGTTTCAGGGACCATAACATACAATGGCCAGCCCTTTTCTAGCTCCACGAAGCGCAAAACAGGCTTCGTTACTCAAGATGATGTGTTGTATCCACACCTAACTGTGCTAGAGACACTAACTTATGCTGCTTTGTTAAAGCTACCTAAGAAACTCTCTAAAGAGGAGAAAATTGAACAAGCTGAGTTGGTTGTCGTGGAGCTTGGTTTAACACGATGTAGAAATAATGTGGTGGGAGGACCTCTTTTCCGCGGCATATCCGGTGGTGAACGTAAAAGGGTTAGTATTGGGCAAGAGATGCTGGTTAACCCAAGTTTGCTTTTGCTAGATGAGCCTACTTCAGGGCTTGACTCCACCACAGCTCAGCGCATACTGGCCACATTAAGGGCCTTAGCAAGAGGCGGAAGGACTGTGATCACGACCATTCATCAGCCTTCAAGCAGGTTGTACAGGATGTTTGATAAGGTGGTGGTGTTATCGGAGGGTTGCCCAATTTATTGCGGGCGTGCAAGTCGAGTCATGGAGTATTTTGGTTCCATAGGTTACGTGCCTGGCTTCAATTTCTTGAACCCCGCTGATTTTCTGCTTGATCTTGCTAATGGTAAGGAGTTTCATCTCATCTGTAATTAAGTTAATTAATTTGATGTTGTTTAGTATTGTGTTCGCTAAAGAAGCAAAACTAGATATCATAAAAACGCATTAGTTGTTAATAGTAGCACTTCCATATTGAATGTCTATAAAAATCCTCGGGTAGTTGATTGAGTTAGTTCCGGTTCTTCTGCTTTTGCTGAGAAAAAGGTCTTATCTGCCTTCTGCTTTTTTTCATGTTCATATACAACGTGAGCTAGACATGACAAGGACTAGATGATTTAATTATTAGATTACTCAGAATTAGCTATTAAACCTCTAGCCCTCTTAACTAACCATACATCAACCAAACTTGAAAAAGTTCCTCCATTTTTACATAGCGAAATGGTTATTGGAGCTTCAGTGCATCTACTAGAAAAGTGCTCAAACTGAAAATCAGGACAAGTAATTTGGACTTACAGGATTTTTTAGTATTTTGATACAAAAAAAACTTTATACTGTTTAAATTTCCTTAATTTTGTATAAGTTTGAGTCGTAGCAATCATAATCGTAATCTTATCCTCAAAGCTATTTGTCATAGAAAATGTGCTTAATGGTATATTAAAAAATTTGTTCGAAGGAAAATCCAGAGCTAAATAATCCTACATGAAGACACATGAAGTTTTAAAAGTGGAAAATTACGATAACCCCCCAATTAAATTTAAAGAAAATATTTAGCCTTATATTTTTATTAAACTAATATTTATCCCTCAAATATCCCTAAAAAATTAATAGTTATCCCCCAAATATTTGGAGAATAAGTGTTAATTTTGAGAAAATAATTATAATTTTTTGAGAGATAAAGTGTTAGTTTAATAAAAATATGAGATTAAGTATTTTCTTAAAATCTAATCGGGGGTAGGAGAAAATTCTCCGTTTTAAAAGTAACATTAAATGTAAGTAAAAGCATTCATAGAAGTTGGTGAGTGGGCGAGTCGCCAAGTTTGAAAAAGGGCGTTAATTGAACAGGCTCTAATGATTTCAGCAGCTTTTGTAACTTTACCTTCTTTGTTCCTTCCAAGAAACTTCAATGTGTCTGCAGATTCAGAGTGGAAAATAAACGATTCTGACATGTCAATATGATGTAAAATGTCAAGAATTTGAATAGCCTTGTTTTTTTTAATCAAAATTTAACACTTTGTCTGGTTCTACTTTATTTGCTTTTAATTTTAAAATTATATGGTGATGATTCAGGTATTGCTCCTGATGTAAAGCAGGATGATCAGCTGGAATTTCATGGAAGATTAGATCACCATGATGATCAGAATTCAACTAAGCAGTTCCTTATATCATCCTATAGAAAGAACCTACATCCTGCTTTACAGGCTGAGATTTACCAGAACTTTCGAGATCCAGTTCCTTCTACAGCAGGAATATCATCAGCAAGAAGTAAGAGAATCTCTTTCTCTCCAGTTATTTCTGTTTGATTTTGTGTTATGCATTTTGTGGCATTCTATTGAATTATCAAAATTCAAAGCGATTCAATTTTCTACTTGCCTACAGCTTCATATAGTTTTGTAGTGATCATTGTCATGTGCGTTGCAGACTCTGAGAACCAATGGACCACCAGCTGGTGGGAACAGTTCAAAGTGCTGCTGAGTAGGGGTTTGCGGGAGAGGAAACATGAATCCTATTCTGGCCTAAGAATTTTCCAGGTCATTTCTGTTGCATTTCTTTCAGGCCTCTTATGGTGGCATTCTGACACTGCTCACATACAAGATCAGGTATTATGACCCTGCCCTGACTTGCTTCAGAGCAATATTTTATTATTAGTTTTTACTGAACAAACAAGTCGTTTGTTCTTGAGCTTCCTGAAGCATGCTAATATTGAGAAGTTATAAAATCAAATTCAGTGATAAAGAGTGAAATCTCTAAATTGTAATATTCTTCTTTCAACAGGTGGGACTCCTTTTCTTCTTCTCCATCTTCTGGGGTTTCTACCCATTGTTCAATGCCATATTTGCTTTCCCTCAAGAACGACCAATTCTTATAAAAGAGCGCTCTTCAGGCATGTACCGTCTCTCTTCCTATTACTTTGCCCGGACGGCTGGTGACTTACCAATGGAGCTTGTTCTCCCAACTATCTTTGTGACTGTCGCGTATTGGATGGGTGGTCTCAAGCCTTCTCTGGTCACATTTTTACTCACACTCTTGATCATCCTCTTCAATGTGCTGGTCTCTCAAGGGTTGGGCCTGGCACTTGGGGCCATTCTAATGGATGTAAAACAAGGCACAACCTTAGCTTCTGTGACAATGCTTGTGTTTTTACTCGTTGGCGGCTATTACATCCAGCATATTCAACCTTTCATTGCCTGGTTGAAGTACACCTCGTTTAGTCACTACTGTTACAAGCTTCTGGTAGGAGTTCAGTACTCAGCAAATGAGGTTTATGACTGTGGATCAGGGATGCATTGCAGCGTACAGGAATTTCCAGGCATTGAATGTCTTGGAATTGGCAATATGTGTTGGGATGTGGCTGCTCTCACAATAATGCTGGTGAGTTACAGGCTCCTGGCTTATGTTGCTCTCAGAATGAGGACACCTCACTGACCTTATATCTGGTATATTAAAAAAGCTGATGAAAATGCCCTCCAATTTGATAACGTAATATGAATTCTGATGCAAAGAATGATTTCAATATTTGTAGGCCATGGCCACCCCAGGGAAATGTAAATTGGATGGTATCTATGTCACCAGAAAGATTCATCAAAATATGTTATCCAAATTTTATGAAACTCTGATACCACATACTGCATGAAATAATAAAATAACTTTCTTTTTATTCTGTACAGTTTCAATCAATATTTGATGATGAAAATTGAACAATATATGTTCTGTAAACTAGCAGAAGAACAAATTGATGCTTGTCCAATTTAGCAGGGTACTATTGAATATGATTTTAAAGAGAACTGATTAGTGCAAGTGTTGATTTGAATTAAAATTGAGCCACTTCCTGATACAAAAATATCATTAGTTTTTTTAGTTTATTTTTACACTATTTGTGAAACTTGAATCCTCACAGGCACAAATAGATTAATTGAAGTCTTGAACAAATGCCTAAAAAGTTGCGCAGCTGTCCTGCTGGTAGAATAGATTATATGTATTATCTTAAAAATTTAAAAACAGATAAACATAGTTATGATACTAAGTACATTTAAAAAATATCATTTTAGAGTTCACAATTTATTATTCAAAACAATTTAAAACATTTTAGGCATGTACTTCAAAAATTTAATTTTTAAAATCACAATTTATTTATGATTATCTAAGATAGTTTATTTAGTATCAAAGTTCTAGTCCTTTTTTAATGAAATTTTTAGAAAAAAGTTCATGCAATAGTCGCATTAGAAAATAAAAATACAAAATACAAAATTCAATTCTCATATTTCTTTTTAAATAAAATACAATAAGTACTTTTTGAAGACAATTTTGTTCAACATCCCTATTTGTCTGCCACCTAAGTCATATCACTTCTTTCTACGTACCAGTTCTTATACTCTCCAAGTATTAATTGTTTCTCTAGCTATCACCTAACCGGTGTTTCATCAACCTTTAAAGAGCATTATTGTATTACATTTATTCAGTCAGTAACAACTGTTAAACTTATCTAGATTGATATTATATTCTTCAGTTGAGGTCAATAAAATAATTATTTTGTTGTGAAGTATCATTGCCAAATTAGCAACAAATATGTTAGAATCAACTAAATCATAAAAGAACACAAAAATTTGGGATTTTCCCTTTTCGAAAAGGGTATAACTAAATCGAATAAGCATATTTGGTTCATACAAGGGCTTAATTTTTTTTTTTGAATAGTATCGTATTCAAAATTTTATACTCCTAGCTCATATTTTGTGTTCAATTTGGGAAGCCGGATGCATATATATAACATCTGAGTTAGTCTTATACCAATCAATGTCTAATATTGTTCTTGAAATGAATGTATACCTACTTGTCTTTGATTTAGAATTTTGTTTCGTGCCTGAAAATATCATTCCTGCATGCATGCGTCAGAATAAGCATCGAATAAAGTCGGTAAAAATTTTCACTTATTAAAGCATCTGATCAATAGGGCATCTCCGAAGAGGCCTCAAGGTCAAGTTGATTCTATTCTTTTCTCCGCCACATCATGATCTATCCATGCCAGCTCCAGTTGGTGTGACTAATGATTCTAATTGCATATCAACATGACGTTGATGTAGCTCCATTACTTCACTATAAATATAGATGTGCTCTAATGGAGCTACCATTCGAGGCCAGCAAGGTAAAAACGTTTCTTATCTCTTAAATTACTAGAGTAAAGAAGCTTCGTAGCTAGAATGGCATCACTGAAGGCTGAGAAACCTGTTGGCACTCAGTTGCCAACCGGGCAGGCCAAGAAAGAGCCTGTCAAGGCGAGCAGTAGCACACCCAAGGCTCCAGCCTCCAAGTCAGCCCCTAAGAAGGCTGAGCAGAAGCCCCGGGAACCTAAGAAGAAGGTAAAATTAATTGTTTGTCCATCTGTAAATAAAAACAACAGTCATATTTTCAAATCTTTTGCCTCCCTTTCTATTAAAAAATTTGTGCTTAAGAATATATGTAGGGAATCTCAAGCGAAATTACTTGATATTTATTCCATAAACAATCTATCTTTATCAATACTAAGATCGATAACAACTAAACACATTTTCAACATTTCCTTGAAAGTTTAATAATTAATATGATGGGCTTCTTTTATGGTTTTGCAGGCGTCAGGATCAGGAAAGGCAGGCGCTAAGAACTAAGTAGGGGGGAAGGACAAGAGCTTTGGAGTAACAAGTAATATTTGAAGATTTCATGAAGCTCAAACCTAACGATGGTCCTGCTAAGCTTGCTTGCAATTATTATATATCCATGTCTCTCTTCTTAGGCTTGCCTAATAAATAAAGAATTATTACTTATTAAAGAGGTGATCGCTTGTTGTTGGTTTTTCTTATATTACATATTGTGGCTTTGAGAGACTCTAGAGAAGGATTAATTCTCCGTTTACGAATTATTTTATTGAGTTACGTTTGGTCATACAAATTGCAATCAAAAATTGAAAATAAAATTAAATGAGTAAAATTTGGACCTTTGATTGAGGTGTGAACTTAAATTACCTTAAGACGGTTTAAAAAAAAAAAAGGGAAATAAAAGAAAAGGAGTGTGTTAACATATTTGATTTAGGGAAGAAAATTATATGTGTTCACATATCCAATTGAAAATTATATGTGAGAAATATCTTAACATTAGAAGATTAATAATTAATTTGAAAATTGAAAAAAAAAATATAAAGAAAATTATATGTCCACAGGACAACAACGAACAATCTTTATAAAGAAAAACATCCCAGAAGAAGATTACAAGATCTCTTAAGAAACATTCCTTGCTCTCTCAATTTTAATTCACTGGAAAAATCTTAATAAAATTGATATAATATCTCTTCTATATTTCTTTTAACTAGATTGCTATGAAAAAACCTCTCAATTAGAAAATATGATACTTTCAACTAGAAAACTAGAATATTTTATATAATGCTCCCTCCTATTACTTTTCCTAGTTCCCTTCTAGGAATTATAAGCCTCTTATAGTTATCTTTCCTAATTGAACTAAAACTTCTTTTATTAAATATTTAATTAAAGCTTTCTCCTATTTAGAATAGGATATAACTAGGATTCCTTTTACTTGCTAAAAAAGGTAAATAGGATATAACTAGGATTTCTTTTCTAATTTGATTTGATTGCCACAATTTTCACAATCTTCACATTGGCTATCAATTTCTCCACCTTGAATAGAAACTACCAAGATACTCTTGTTTGTCATTGTCCTCCTCCGTTCCGATGGGGTATTAACAATAAGAGAGTTTAATCAAGTTGAGACAATGCTCCAACTTGACCAATGGTACCACCTTCATCATCATATCTACTACATTCTCCTTTGAATTAATCAAGTTTCTTAGGATACCCACACCATCCTTGATGATATCTTTGATAAAGTGGAATTTGACATCAATATGTTTGATCCTTGCATGATGAACTTGATTCTTATCCAAATGAATGACACTTTGATTATCACAAAAAATTGTAATAACTTTTTGAGATATACCCAAGTCACGAACAAAACCTCAAAGCCATATGACCTATTTCACTACCTTTGTCATTGCCATGTACTATGTGTTTGTTGTAGACAAGACAACTACTGACGTTAACATGGATCTTCAAGATATAGGACCCTCTGTCAATGTAAAACAATAACCTGTTGTTGATTGATGCTTGTCAAAGTCACCAGTATAGTCTGAATTAATATACCCTTTTGCAGTAAATTGTGACGACCTCTCATAAATCTAACCAACATCTAATATACATTGAAGATATCTTAAAATCTATTTGACTGTCTGCTAATGTGTCTTACCTGGATTAGCCATATATATCGACTAACCAAGTTCACCACATACGTAATGTTAGGACTTGTACAAGCCATAACATACATTAAACAGCCAACCCACCCTAACTTAAGGAACTTGTGATGTATATTCCTTTTCTGTCACTATAGTAGGCAAATGTAAACTGGATAGCTTGAAGTGAGCCGCCAAGGGAGTACTAATGGTATAGCTCAATCCATGACAAATGACTTACTACATTTTCAAGATATTGCCCTTGTGATAAAGACAATCTTCAAAGCTTCCTATTCCTTAGTATCTTCATCTATAGTATCTTCTTTGGTGGGCCCAAATCTTTCATTTCAGACTTCTCACTTAATTTGATATTCAGTATTTCTACCTCATGTATGTTCTTATCACCAATTAACATATCATTAATGTAAAGCAATAAGTAGATAAAAGATCCATCATTTCGCCTCTTGAAATATACACAATGATTATACTCATTATGTGTAAATTTTAGCTCTAACATAAAATTGTCAAACTTCAAATACAATTGATAGTGTGGCGACCCGAAACCC
>JANLJB010030300.1:11751-22863 GCA_026212285.1 Bursera cuneata | reverse complement strand
ACGATAAGACTATCAATATAATAAATTAATAAGGGAATTGCTCACGTGTTGACTATATAATAGCATTACCAATTCAACATCAAGACCTTTGATCTTAAATCCGAGAGCGAAAATTTAGTATTGTCTATAACATGAGTATGACCCGATAAATGATTGGTTAGTCAGGATTATTTACAACCTGTGACTACCAATTAACCAGCTGTTAGTGCAGAATTTCTTTCCACGAAATTTTCAGGTCCATAGAGAAGATTTCGGCAACCAAAAATACTTTGACAACATTTATTGGTTATAAAATGGCTCTCACTCCGTAGCCAGAACTGTGTCTCAGATTATCATTCTTTGATTTCTCCTTGTTCTTCTTCAACCTTTCTCTCATTTACGAGAGAGAGAAATAAGAAAAGGGTTCATCTTTCTTTTTTAGAAAAAAAACAAAAAAAGAAAAATGGGTGCTTGTGCTAGTTTTCCACGGGGACTGAAGCCGGTTGAGGCTGGTGACGCACCGGCACCAGAGCCTGCTCCGGAGCAATCCGTTAAAGATGCCAATGTTGAGAGCACCGAGGAGGCTAAACTCGAGCAAGACGAGAAGAAGGATGATGAGGCCACACAACCGTCCCTCGAGGCCTTACTAGATGAGGTACGTACTCATCTAATTGTTCATCAGTTTTTAAAGATCCGATGATACGTTGAATTTTGATAATATTTATGTTATAAAAAATGGATATGGACGTTCATTTTGATGAACACAGAAGGAGGCGATTGACAAAAAGAAGCAGGAGGCTGAAGAAGTTGCAGCAATGCCGAATGAAGAGGAACACAAAACTGAGGAGGCACCAACTACCCCAAATAAGACTGAGGATTCAACGGAGAAGAACGAAAAAGAGGGAAAGAAAGATTAATAGAATTGGTTGACAATATTTAATTTAAATTATTTGAATGGACAAATGATATTTGAGAATTCAAACTTTATTGCATGTGTGCTAAAGAGATTGATTTATTGAAATTATTTGATTGTGGGGATATTATTTTTATATCATGTTGATTTTGTTCTTTGTTTTCTTTGGTATGGAAAATCTTTTTTCTTCGAAAAATTCGATCATTAATTACCTTTCAGGGCTGATAAATTTTCAATTTTAAAGTTAGTAATTTAAAATAAAACTTAGAAAAGGAAAAAAAAATACCATAGTTTAAAAATAAAAATAATAATAATAATATATACACCATATAATTCGTAAAGCAATACTATAAGAAAATGTTGCATACGCTATTGTACATAATTCCAACTAGCGGAAGGGATAATCAAATGTTCGAG
Source organism: Bursera cuneata (assembly GCA_026212285.1). Taxonomy (NCBI): domain Eukaryota; kingdom Viridiplantae; phylum Streptophyta; class Magnoliopsida; order Sapindales; family Burseraceae; genus Bursera; species Bursera cuneata. Next base: position 21,554 of record JANLJB010030300.1, on the reverse strand, counting down.
GGCCACAGCTGGCTCTATGCAATTTTTTTTTTTTTAAATAATCGAAAATAACAATAAGATATCAATAAAAACAAAAAATGCGATAAAATTAAGGAAAAAAAAGTGACATATGGAGATAGAATATTGCATTTTTACCACAAGCCAGTCTCTTATAATTTAATTAATTGAAAATTAAAAAATTTAATGTACAAGAAAGAAACAAAATACAAAAATTCATGAAAAAAAAATATGACGAATACATGGCTATATATATATTTATTAAATAAATAACAGTACTAATGAACAATTTTATAATGTTAAAAGAATATATAACTGACTCTAAAAGTGTTATTTTATTGGACGATTTTGAAAATAACCAAAATTTAAGGATCTTTTGTAAGTAGCATGTCTCCATTTTCTATGATTTTCTTAACCGATCTCATGTGCCTTGACCAAACTATCCTTACATCTTTTTTATGTTATCTTATTTGAATTTTATGCTCCTCTGTACTTTTAGTCTCTTATTCTTTATAATTTGAAAACAATTTAAAGTTGTGTATGATGAATTATTTTGATAGTATTCTTAAAAAAAAAAAAAAAGATTTAGAATGAGTTGTCGTATAACCGGCATTGAAAACGTGTTTTACAGCATCAGACTGCCAATTAGCCTGAAATGAGCATACTAGCCTAGATCTGTTTGCTTGTCATGGGCCAACATTGGTCTACCTGTCAAAATGAATTTCAAAGTGCTGATGAATTAGGAGTATTTTGATCCAAACGGTTGAATTTGGTTAAAAAAGAAAATTTCTAAGGAGACTTGCTTTTCGACAAAATGGCCCCTATAATACTTAGTTTTTATTTTTTCCCTTAAGACTGCAAACACGCCACCGTATAAGACTTTTCTGTCAACATATAATACTTTAAAACGACTATATCAAACTTGGACAAATTAGAATGGGGGAATTTACTCTAACTTCCTAATTAAATTTTAAGAAAATTTTAACTTTATATTTTTATTAAACTAACACTTATCCTCCTAAAAATTAACACTGTTTTCCTAAAACTAACACTTACCCCCAAATAAGTGTTAATTTTTTAAGAATTTTTGGGGGGTAAATGTTAGTTTAATAAAAATATGGGATTAAGTATTTCTTAAAATTTAATTAGAGAGTTATTGAATTTTTCCAATTAAAATGCAAAATACTTGTTTGGGATATTTTACATTGTTGCCTTAAGACACCAAACACCCTACCATATAAAACTTATATATAAACATATAATTAATACTTGTGAACAAGCATATAAAATTTGGAAAAGCTTGCCAAATACTTGTTTGTGGTTTTCGAAGTTGTTGCCTTAGGATTCCAAACACCTCACCATATATAAAACTAGACCCACAGGTTCATACCTTGAGCACTCACTAGTTGTATTTTCAAGAGGTCAACAAGGGTTCAGTATTAAAATGACTGAATTCTTTAATAAATCGATGATCAACATTGATCAATCAGTATATAGATTTGCTGAAGAGAGAATGAAGAAGCTATAAATGGTCTAGTATCACAAGGATTGCTAGAAGTCTAATTTAAGTTTCCAAATATTCCTCTAAAGAACATCAAACACCCACACGCAAATTTTTTCCAATTCATCATAGTCCATACAAATCCCTCAAGAGTACCAACCATTATTACAACCACCCATGGGCAGACCTATTCTTTGGCCTATGGGGGCTCGAGCCCCACTAGAGTTAAAAAAAAAAAAGTTGGGAATTTTGGAGAAATAGTCAAAATCTAGGAGGACTAAAGAAAAATAGTTTGCTCCAATAATTTTTAGTTTCTTCTAGCCAACCTTATATGCCTTGCTAAAAATGCCCTACCTAGATATTAGTCTACTTTCCTTTAAAATTCTCTCATCAATCCTTTGTTCACACCTTCAACCTCTCAACTGGGAGTGACTCTCTATATCAAAAAACAAACGTAGCAAATAAGATTAGATTTGAGAGAAGATTTGTATAATATGAATCATTTGAACAAAATCGGACTAAACCTACTAAATACGCAGAGTTTCGACCCATTAAGCCCAAATTGGCCTGTTACAAGCATGGTAACACTGCCCGTTAAGATTGTTTCCTTCAACTTGTAGCTCATTGCCTTTTACCCGTAGCCAGTTGCTTTCTAGTGGTCCATTGCCTTCTGCCTGTAGTTCATTGCTTTCTGTTTTTAGCCATTGCCTTTTGCCCATAACTCGTTACCTTATGTCTGTTGCCTATTATTGCTTTCTGCTCATAGCTCATTGTCTTTTGTCTGTAGCCTGTTGCTTTCTGCTCATAGCCCGTTTCCTTCGGCTGGTAACCCGTTACCTTCTACTCGTAGCCCTTTCTCTTCTGTCCATAGCCCATTGCCTTCTACTTGTAGCCTGTTGCCTTTTGCCCGTAACCCCATGCAAACCATTCCTTATGCCCGTTATGCCTACAGATATAAGAAAGTTTTGACTTTCTACCCTGATTTATAATTTCCTGCTAAAAACAACACATCTACACTTCCAAAATAACACATTCTACTCCTAAACACTTCAAAAAGGTCTACACACCATTCAACCCATTCAACACTCTCAGTTTGGTTTCTTCATATCCTACCATCAATCGAAGCCAGTTGACCTTTATTCGTGTTTGAAATGGAGTGAGCTAAAGATGATTGTCTTCCATTCACACTTTCGATAGTTTTGAATCTCAGAAAGGGAGATTGAGTGTTTGCAATGGGGGAAATGGGGTGTATTATATAAGCAGAGGCATAATCGACTATCCAAGTGAAGTTAGTTAGAAAAATTTGAATGTTTTCTCCTTCTGGCGGTGCAAAATTTTAGAAATAGGGATTATATCCTAGAAACAGTCTCCTATAGATCTTCAATTACCAAAAGGGAAGAAATGTTGTTTTAAGACATAATTTTTTCTATACAAGCCTCTATTCTTTCAAGTTAGTATATATTATTATTTATTTTATTTATTCATATAATTTTTTTATATCACTGATTGTTGTGTCCAACAATCTAAAATAGTAATGAAATGATATCACAATCAGTTAGATAGAAAAAATTAAATCATAGAGGTGGAGAATATAAGTCCACAGATTTTGCTAAATTTTGTAATAAACATGGAATTATTCATCAAACTACTGTACCATATACACCCCAACAAAATAGTGTAGCAGAGAGAAAAAATAGAACTTTCAAGAATATGATAAATTTATGTTAAATATTTATAGCCTTCCATATAATTTGTAGGGTGAGGCCGTACTTACTATAAATCATATTTTAAATAGAATCCAATTTAAGAAAACAAATAAGTCTCCATATGAAATATGGAAAGGAATAATTCCTACCTATAAAATTCTTAAAGTGTGGGGTTGTCTAGCAAAGGCTCAAATTCCTTTACCTAAGAGAACAAAACTAGGACCTAAAATAATTGATTGTGTCTTTATAGGTTTTACAAATAATAGTGCATCATGTAGATTTTTAGTTATTACGACTAAAATTTTAGATATTCATGTTAATACTATAATCGAGACAGTTGATGCTAAATTCTTTGAAGGAGTTTTTCCTTGCAAAGAAGAAAAGTATAGTTCATCAAATAAGAGAGTTCATGATAAATCTTCCACGTCTAATGTTCCGCAACAAGATATGGAACCCAGAAGAGGAAAAAGGACTAGAATTCAAAAGAGTTTTGGACAAGATTTTATTAGTTTCTTGATAGAAGTTGAACAATAAACTTACAAAGAAGTAATGTCTTCACCTGAGGCTCCTTTATGGAAGGACGCTATTAATACTGAAGTAGAGTCCATTATGTATAATCCATGCATGGGAATTGGTTGATTTATCTCTTGGAAATAAACCAATAGGCTCTAGATGAATTTTTAAAAGGAAATTGAAAGCTGATAGTTCAATAGATAAATATAAAATATGTTTAGTTGCTAAAGGATATCGGCAAAAGAAAGGATTTGATTATTGTAACACTTATTCTCCAGTTTCAAGAATAACATCGATTATGATGTTAATTGCTATAGTTGTATTGTATAATATGGATATACATCAAATGAATGTTAAAATAACTTTTTTGAATGGAGAATTAGATGAAAAAATGTATATGGAACAGCTAGAAGATTTTGTGGTTAAAGGTCAAAAAAATAAAGTTTGTAAACTTATTAAATCTCTATATGGACTTAAGCAAGCTTCAAAACAGTACACATGGTTTCAAGATTAATGAATGTGATAACTGTATTTATATCAAGAATATGAAAAACTCTTGTGTCATTGTAAGTTTATATGTCGATGACATATTGATAATGCGAACAAGTAAGGATGCCATAATTTCAACTAAGAAAATGTTGAATTCAAGTTTTGACATGAAAGAATTAGGTCAAGCTGATGTCATATTAGGAATTCAAATTAAACGAAATAGAGATGACTATGTTCTTATTCAATCTCATTATGTTAAAAAATTCTAAAACGGTTTTATCAATTTTATTGTAAACCTATTGTGACTCTTTTTGATTCAATTTGTAATCTAAAGAAGAATTTTGGAGATACAATTTCTCAATTGGAATATTCACAAATAATTGGTAGTTTAATGTATTTGATGAATTCTACAAGACCAGATATTGCTTATTCAATAAGTAGTCTTAGTAGATATACGAGTAGTCCAGGCTATGATCATTGGATAGCATTGATAAGAGTACTAAGATATTTATAATATACTACTTTAGATTATGGATTATATTATACAAAATATCCACTTGTACTTGAAGACTATAATGATGCTAATTAGATTTCTGACATTACAGAAACCAAATCAACTAGTGAATATGTCTTTATATCAGGAGGAGTTGTTTATTGGAAGTCTTCAAAACAGATATACATAGCATGGTCTACTATGGAATAAGAATTTATAGTCCTAGATAAAGATTTTGAAGAAGTAAAGTGACTAAGAAATTTCCTAGAAGACATTCTAGTCTGACCTAAGCCAGTGATTGCAATTTACATATATTGTGATAGTATGACAGCATAAGTAAGAACCAAATGAAAGTTCACATCTAGGATCAATATCTAGGATGATTAAGAGTAAGTTTGGTGGAAGAAAAACTTACAAAACTTCAAGCTTTAAAATGGGTATTTTTTTCTTCGATTAATATACATCAAATGCATATTGTGATTGCCTCTAGGGCATATATTCCAATAATAAAATAGTGTATACAATGGTAAGTTAAGAAATATAAGGCACTGACATAATACTATAAAACAATTTCTTTCGAATGGAGTCATTAGTATAAATTGTGTAAAATAAAAGGAAAATATAGAAGCTCCTTTGACAAAAGGCTTACCAAAAGAACTTATAAGTTTACATCATGGGGAATAAGCCTAAAGCAGTTCAATAAGTTAAACCTGACAAAAATCTAGCCTGGCAGATTAGAAATACCATAGTCTAGGTTCAATAGGCAAACTTGTCACGCCTCAAAATCCCTTTTATAGGAATTCTGAGGGTGAATTATATAAATATAATATAACAAAGTTAAATAAATAATTTAAAAGAACCATTCATTCATAAAATATAAGTTTTTGCATAAATATTGTAAATATCATTTACATGGAAATCAAAATTTGCAAATCTTTGACAAATACAAACCTTAGACTCTTCAGAATCCTCTATGCGAGCTCTAAATCATCACCACCTGACTTCTAACCTCTGGTACTTGTGGAGAAAAGGAATGAGTAATACAGTCTAGTAAGAATTCCATAATCACACAAATCTATAACATTTCAATGCCAAGGCATGCATCAAGAATCACAACCACTAACTAATCTCCCAATCTAGTGTTTTTCTTAGATCCTGCGTACCAAGATGAGCCCATCTAAGGCCTAATACTAGATCCTCATCCGTGCTTTCCATGAATCCTGCGTACAAAGCTGAGCCTATCCAAGGTGTAACACCATATACCATCCATGCACCCCTTGGATCCTGCGTACTAAGCTAAGCCAATCCAAGGTCTAACATGAATTTCACTCTTATATCAAATTTCATGTGACCACTAACCTATATAATCTCACACATATCATCCAATCCACAATTTCACATGACATACAGGAGTTAGGTATCACAATTAAGCACAAATCTATCAAAACATCACAAAATCGTGATAAATCATATATTGAGGTGTAAAATACATCAAAATCAAGGCACAGGGCTCAAAACAAGCGAAACCCATGCCCACATCCATGAAATACCTCAATTAAAATGGTATAAAAGAGTGTGGAAGAGAAATCTCTATCTAGTTATGGCGAGAAACAACCCTTTTCTATCCCTCTTTTTTCTAAAATTCTCCCACCATAAGGATGCATATCCCTTTAACCTCAAGATGGCTACTCTACATTTCTTCTCATCATTATAACCTTTCAAGTAAAAAACCCTTTCAATTTCATGTACCCAATCAATAAAATCATTTGGGTCACTTTCTCCACTAAATTCAGGCAAATCAACCTTAATACCCCTATCATCATCTTCATAATTGTTTCTTCTCCTTCTCCTCTAATACAATTCAATCTCACTAAAGGATTCAGGGCTTTCATCTTGACTTCTCTCATATGGTGGTGTTTCACTAGGAATCCGTTGGCGGTTTTGGTGTCTCCTTGGTTGAGGTTGGTGGTCAAAGCCTTGTGGGGTTTGTGTTTGGTTTAGGGGTTCATGTGGTGGCGGTGGTGTTTGGCGTTGGGCTTGGGATGTTGTAGGTTGGGAATGGAGCAATTTGCCTATGTCCTTAGACATGTTACTCATCATGGCCATCATTGTATTCACATCTTGCCTCAAATCATTGATCTCTCTTTACATTCTAGTGCTAACAATCTCCCATGGGTGAGGTGGGGTGGATGAAGAGCTTCTATGAGACATGTTGGTTAAAATTGAACAATTTTGGCTTGCTGTGAACAATAATTTCAGAATAGTGAATGTGAATAGTGGAAGGTGAATAGTGATAAAGAATAGTAAGTATGAATAGTGTATGATGAATAGTAATGGTAATAGTGCTAAGGGAATAGTGGTAACTAGATGTGAATAGGGATTTAGTTGGGGTTTAATGGGATTGGTTAAGATGTAACGGACTAACCTAATTGGAATAGTATTTGGTTAGAGGTGTAGAGATTAGTGACAAGGGGGTTGATATAGTGGGTGAGGTGTTGGCTTGTGGTGGCTTGGGTTGGTGATGGTGTAAGGAGATGGGTGAGTAGGTGGTGAGGTGTTGGATTGTGGGGGCTTGAGTGTTTGAAGCCTTGGAGGGAAAAGAAATTGATTAAATAAGAAAAAGCCTATTCATCTTCTTCCTCCCTATGCATTTTCGGAAATCACCATTAACAAGCTTCAAAATTTTCATATAACACATGCATTCAACCATCAAAACTCCCTAATTTTTACTCCAATATAGCCTAACTTAGGCTCTGATACCAAATGATCCAAATCTACTTGGACTCAACCACAAATTAGAGTAATACCAACCAATACTAACAATTCAATTTAACCATGCAATCACTTCCAAAATATCATCAAAAGATTGCCTCAAACTTCACAACAATTCTTCGTCAAATCTTCAACAATAATCAACACAAGAACAACAGAATTTAATTACAAGAACTTACAAAAATAAATGGTGCCAATGTTGCCTTCAAGCATAAAGGATTTCTCCACCAACTTGGAGGTTCCACCACCAATCCCGTGGCAAAGGAATGGGCAAAGGAATGGATAAAGGAAAAAGAGAGGTTTTCTCTTAATAACACAAAGTTTTTCTTTTCTATTCCCAAAAGTCTAATGTTCATTACATTAAGATTAGCCTTATACAAGAGGCTTTACAATAATTCACGGATGGACAAAAATACCCCTGAGGCACTCCTTACAAAAAAATGACGGTCCATGACCCAGAGGATCAAAATGACGGTCCATGACCCAGAGGACCAAAATGACGATCCAAAAACCAGAAGCTATTTTACAAAAATCTGGCTAAGGCAAATTGAAACCTAAGGTTTCCTAAAACATTCTTACATACATATGAAAGCAAAAACAACAATTATAATACAGAACCAACAAGGAACTCAACCTTTTGGGAGGCGATACAATCCAACTAACTAGGATTTAGATGGATTATATTGCATCCCATGGTTGAGTTAGAGTTCAAGTAACCTATTGGGACTTGAAGGAGAGACTTGCTTAGACTTGATTTTGTTGGAGCTTAAGGTGACGCTTGCGGATTCGGATCACTTTCTCACGTTTCTCATGTCTGTGGAACCCTAAAGGATAAGTCAGTATTTATAGTATTTGGAAAATGGGACACAAATATCATTTTAAAATCTTAAAGTCTCATAGAATCCTGATTCCACGCCTAGGCATCATCCATGCTATGTCTAGGCACCAACTTTCTACCTTAAGAATATCAAATTTGCCAGTTCCACGCCTAGGCGAAGAATCATTCCATGCTTAGGCGTAGAACCATTTCACGCCTAGGTTGCCAACTCTCTGTCTAAAGAAAATAAGTTCAAAATTTGGACAAGTTATCAACACAAAAGTTGTAGCTCTTTCTCTGAGTTTTCCAACGCTACCTGAATCGCCTTATTTTGATATCAGACAAAAAAGTTATATCCAAAATACAAAGAAGTATTCTTATAGAAAAACTCAAATCAGTTTGTTGAATTACTTTTCCATTTTCTTCACATTTTGTTTTCTCTTTTGGTTGATTGATTTTTCACCCATACCCCCAACTAACATATCTTACATTAACATTTTAAATATTTATTTATATACATTATTTAAAATTTTTTGGGTATTACAAAGCTGGTTGGTTAAAACTGAGAGAGCTGAATACACAATTCACTCATTTCTAATATAAGTGTGTTATATGATGAATATGTTTAGGATATACTTTGTATTTAATGACATAAATATTATAAATATAATAATAAAGTGTGATCTGTATGATAGTAAATGTGGAGTCACATTTATGAGAATAAATAGGCTAAATATTTATAATAATGAAGTGTGATCTGTATGATAGTAAATGTGGAGTCACATTTATGAGAATAAATAGGCTAAATATTTTAAAGCTATCATGAAATTAGAATGTATTCAGGATCAAAATGAACAAAAGCGTATAAACTTAATTTGTTGAAGTTGTGTAATGAGAAAATCATATTGCCTCAGTTTATTCATATATATTTTTTTATATCACTGATTATTGTATCTAACATAGTTCGTAAGTATAAACCATTCTATATTATAAATAGGAAATTAGAGTTTCAGACGCTTCGTTCTGATTCTTTCTCTCCTGTATGTATGTATGCATCTTATTCTTTTAATCATGCAACTTCTTAAAAAAAAAAAAAAAAAGTATTTTAGGAATACTTTAATATTATCAACTGGAGTATTCCAGTNATGTATGTATGCATCTTATTCTTTTAATCATGCAACTTCTTAAAAAAAAAAAAAAAAGTATTTTAGGAATACTTTAATATTATCAACTGGAGTATTCCAGTTTTGTTAAATCAAGGAGGTCATTTCCCCTATATTCTATTAGCAAACACTCACCAGTGAAAACTTAAGAAAGTATTTATTTAGCTTTGTTAAAACCTTAAGAAAGTATTACAACGTATCTTAAACCATTGGTGTTTCATATTCACAAGTTTGCATTAAGATACACTGTCTTTAACGATCTCTTCCTCTCTTTGTCTCTCGAGTCTCAACAGAACACCAAATAAATTACATTAAGTTTGAAAACTTTAAGACAAGCTATGTTTATTTATTT